>OY804609.1:35586882-35794382 GCA_963680895.1 Fragum sueziense | reverse complement strand
ATTCAGTTTTGTCTTGTATGATTACGTATACATTGCGTCGATTCTATTTTTGGCTGAAGCCGGTAATTTGAAGCGTCAGCCAATGAAAATGTGTATCAGATTATTCAAATGTTTTGTTGTTTAAGCCAACGATTGGATACCGAAATCCCGCAAAGGCCCCGAGATTAGACGTGAAATGACCCCGTGAGAACAGAGTATCATTCTATCGAAAATGAATGAAGAGATAATGTGCTCTGTTTTAAGAGAGTATTTGGAATCGGCACTTATGCCATAATCGAAGATCACAGAAATTAAAGAAAAATAGGCTATGCCTGTGCTTTAAATGGTGTTAAAATGTTGCTTCTTTGCAAATATTAAGACTTTCAAGTACATTGTAAAAGGGTTAAAAGTGTGAGACCCATTTAAATTATTTTTCCATGTCTCATAAAGTCGTTTAGTACGTAAATTACCTTTCAAATTAATATCTAATAATTGGCTATGGATGGTAGAGCCGCCGTTTTAACCCTTTCCAAAACAATCCCCGTTTTCGAAGTTGCTGATTGGATATGTTTTGGAAAACATTGAAGCGAAAGAAGAAAATGCTGATGATCAGCATTTTCTTCTTTTACTTCAATGTTTTATGCCAAAAGGTACAGATTATTTATTTCTAGTAGCTTTCATTTTGTCCTCTGGCAAAAGCTCTTCTTTTAGACTCGTCGGAAGTATTTTCGATTGAAAAAGAGTTGACGTTTTCTTAAGAAAAACTGTTTTTAAAGCACCTTTCTGAAAAGATTCGGAAAAACATTAAAAAAAAAAATGAAAAATCTGTTCGCCATTCTTCTGTTTGTCTGTATATTTTCTGGTCAACATTTTACATAAATTGTATCCGCTTTATCTATACCAATTTTGTCTTCTGCAGCAGTTTTCAAGCGGGATCATACTAAAGATGTTACGTTTGGGAAAGGGTTAAACAGGTCTTGTCTCCGGCTTGGTTCGTACATTCGGTTTTTTGTTACGTTTTATTTCTACGCTGTCTATAGCAGGACGACAATGATACGCCGAGAGAGCAATTTAGTCCAGACCTACAAAAACACGTGACAGTTACGTCCCTTCCGAGATCATACGAGATTACGGACAGATTTGACAAGAACTGTTTATTTTTAGCCATTTTGTCGCCATTAACATAGGTTATTTGAGGACATAGGACATCGAAACTTGACGAATACATCTTCATAAATTCCGTATCATACCATGTTAGTGTCAAGTTTTTTTTTAATACTGACAAGGTATCTTGCAACCATGTCGCATTTACAAACACATTCAATACTCTATATCAGCAAAAATCAAACAGCGACCATTTATAGAAAACGCCCATATCTTGTCTAATGTCAAATTTATATCTACATGTACCTTTTAGGCAACAAGAACCTCTTGTTGTTTTCGTTTTCTCTGTGTTTTGCTCCATATATGCAAATCGGTCGAGTATTAACAGAATTATTGAATGTTTTCTGCATTTATTAATGTTGTATCACACGATTCCCTGCTTTTAATTAAAGCAAATGATTTAACACAAATGATTGCAGTTGTGGTTTTAACTTTACCACTTCTTTGAATATATTTTGGAATTCGGATAGATCTAGTTTCATTTTTATGCAATTAAAGTTAATGCCATTTTGCAAAAAGCGCAAACTTTTGCCCATTCGCAAACTGTTTTCCATATGATCATTGACATGGTATCATTCACACGTGGAATTACATACTAGAATTTCCGTCATGCGCCGTCCGTGTCGCGTGTATTAATTTGTTTGTGGTGACGGAAAGACCCGATTAAAGCCGAAGTGAGGGTTTGGTGACGTTTATGGCTCGTTTTATAGATTATAACAGACAAATTATTTACACATAAATCCAACCATTTATGAGTCGTTAATTAACGTAGGTCGAGACTAAGCCACCATTTTCTACCATTTATTGGGTTTTAAATTGTCGGTGTTATTGCAAAACATCGTAACTGCAGCTTGATTAAAGCTGCAGTTACTAGGTTTTGCAAAACACCGACAAAATATTAATTTACTGCAGTCAAAATACCACCATGAAAAGCAGTGAATAAAAATTAGTTAAATTACCGATTATTGCCGAAATGTCGACGGAAAGACCCGATTACTGCCGGAAGGAGGAAACGATGACGTTTGTGGCTTGTTTTATAGGTGATTATAGACAAATTATTCCCACATAAAGTCAACTACTTAGTAGTCGTTAATTAACGTAGGTCGAGACAGGAGGTTTATAATTAGTCCCTTTCATTTCAGTATCTTCTGAAACCAGGTGCGATTGTAAACTATACTCATCGTCATGAAAAATAGCCACTTTTCGAATAGCCCTTATTGTCACAATTTCTTATGTCTTTTTGTTTTTACACATCCATACACATTCCCAATGGCTCATTTTCAGACCTCAATGGTTAATTACTTTCAACATGCCTGGAAAATTGTTTAGTTGCAATATGGCTTCAAAACAGTAATTTAGGATACAAAGTTCAATTTTGTTCACTTACACAGGTAGGTGTCAATTTCTGAGTAGGTGGACGCTGTTGAAATACAAAAAGTCCCATTTTAATTTTGCAGACAATCATTCCATTGAAATGATAGATGTCTATGACAATTTAGCACTACCCGTATAGCATGTCTCACTATTAAATATTTCTTAATAACCGGAAGTGTTTGGTGGGTAAAGTGAAGGAAAACATTTTCTCAATTTTGAACTTTCTTAAGACCAAACAGAAACAAAATTTTAATGAGTAGGTCATTGGAGGGGAAACTGGGGTCGGTTGGGCTAAAAACGGAAAGCGCCTTTTTGCAAGGAGCTTGGGTGAAATGAAAATCACTTTTCAGTCAATAAGCATTTCGATTAGAAACAGTATTGTAAACACATGCATGTATCCTTACAGATTTTTTCCTTTTCTAGCCGTATATTACATGACCGTAAATTTTACTAGGCTAAGTGTGTTTCCTATCAGTTACGGATTTCCTGGAACTACCACCAATCTACCATAGCTAATGGGGTAATCGACTGTGTTCGAAACTTTCACGAAAGGATGTTTACTTGCCATGTGGCACTGTTTTGTATTTTTCGGAACGTTTTTGGATCATTCTAAAATTGCAGACCAGTTTCATTATAGACAATTTAAGTGGCTTTTTTTTCAGACGGTGAGTATATTTTCTTGATTGATACGGACACAGTCCTTATATTTTGGTGCAGATACTTAAGAAAGAAAGAGGGGAGAAAAGCAAAAAGAAGAAAAAGAAGAAGAAGAAGAAGAAGAAGAAGAAGAAGAAGAAGAAGAAGAAGAAGAAGAAGAAGAAGAAGAAGAAGAAGAAGAAGAAGAAGAGGAAGAAGAAGAAGAAGAAGAAGAAGAAGAAGAAGAAGAAGAAGAAGAAGAAGAAGAAGAAGAAGAAGAAGAAGAAGAAGAAGAAGAAGAAGAAGAAGAAGAAGAAGAAGAAGAATTCGTGTAATCTTTCCTATGATGAAAAACAAAAACAGTACATGAATATCTATTTTGGACTGATTCATTCGAAAAAGAAAAGGATTTTTATCATTTTTTTTTTATCATTTTATGATTTTAAAACGCAATATAATCCTTGTTTCTTTCAAGAAGCAACTTCAAACAAAATATTACCCAAAATAACAATCGCTATCGGATCTACTTTTTCATGAATGACGTAATCTAATTACGTTATATCCCGGCCACCTAAGTACGCTAGACGACTGGCACCAGAACACAAAATAGTTCGTAACAATTTGTGAATTACTTAAACCTCCTATATTCAATTTCTTTTGTTATGGCAAGATACAGATCTTAATTCTATAAAGGGGTTAATTATGGATTCGCAAGTAAACAAATAAACTTTTAACCCTTGCTAATTTTCATGGGAAAGTTACACGGAATATAATTAGATAGATCTACAATGCATGCGTACTTTGTCTTCTCCTATTGCATAATTGTACGAATTTGAAAAGAAAAATACACCATGTCCTTTTACTGTTGGTAGTGTTACAATGTTTTTAGTTAGACAACATCGTTACAAGCAAAATTATATTAGTCTTTTTGTACGAGGAGTTACGAACGAGGTTTTGAAATTACACCGAAGAAATTCATTCTGAATGCACATTTCTGGTAGCCCAAGTGTTAAATGTTTTAGCCTTTCACTTTGAAATAGATCTACGTCAACCGAAAACATACTATCTCAAATTTGAAAAAAATAAGGTACTGAAACCGCAGAAAAACTTAGACCGCAAAAGAAGGAAGCGGATTAAAACCAATAATACGGAAATTTAATTAAGCCCGGGACTCCCATTCATAAGATGACGTCATCGTGCCAGATTTAGATCGGTATCAGCGTAAGAAATACTTTATCATAATATTCCCACAGCGATATTCGGACTAGTCAAAATATGGTTATGCAGTGTGCTAAGTGGCTTTTTGACGACACATTAGGAGATTAAACCTTTCCCAATCAATAGAGTCTACATAGTTTTTTTAAGTTTCTAATTGAATACCGAAGAAAACACAGATGACCAATATTTCATCGTTTTTAATTGAAAACTTTATAACTGCAGGTTGTTTTAAGGGGGAATGCTCCAGTTTCCTAGATTTTTCCCCAATAATAGAATTTATTTATATTTTGTATGTTGAAATTACATGTTATTACCAAATAAAAAATAAAATAAAAATGGGTAGTCAGCGATCTTGTTTGAATTTAATAGGCATCCGTATCACATACCCCTACATCGAAAAAATGCATAATTTCTTGCACCTGTCCAAGGTCACTAAAATGCTAATACAATGCTGTATATTCATTATTTAGTCCCGAAAATGGATTTAAAGTAACGTCTTACATTTAATACTAACAGGAAACCCAAAATATGTGCTATAATAAACGCGTAAATGTATAAAACAGCATGCTCACATGTTCGGTTAGATCAACGAAGCTGGAGTGTTTTATGTCAAAATTTGCATATTTTTGGAAATATTTCAAGTTCTACATAATAGAATTTGATAAAACTCCCTCATTGTATCAAGCAAGATATCCTGGTAATAATTCAAAAAGAAAATGTATATGTCAGCGCACTTATTAGTGAATTGCAGCAATTTTTATCAGCTACACATGAATAAAATGACGCAAAACAGTGGTAACTGCATACACACTTACGAGTGCCTTGCTCTAAGTAATCGATTTCCATCTTGAGGAAATCAGTTTCGCATAATAAATACACTTTTACCATCGAAAATGGTAAATTGTAATGATGTGTTTTATTATTGAACATATGGTAGCGAAACATATTGGTACGAAACATTTCATTTACTACAGTAATGTCCGAGTGTTCCGAAAAACTGGAGCATTCCCCCTTAAGCTGCAGTTACGAGGTTTTTGTTAAAAAGCGACGATTTTTTGCTACATTATGCCTATACAAAGTCCATTATTGTCCTAACCACTTTTTTGTCCTCTGTATGTCAATAAATACCTGTCTAAAACTTTGTCTTTTGGAAAAGAGTTGCATGTTGTTCCTTCGAAAGTGATAAAATTAAAGTTAAAATATTGAACAATTTACGAACATGCTTAATGGAGTAAGCACTCGTTATCTCGACATCGGATCAGTCGAATTTCTGCTTGTCGGGCAGCCATTACTTTGTATATAGTAAGAAAACGGTACTAGCTGTAGCGCTCTCGTGCTATATTACAATGAGTATACGAGGGACGGTCGGAAAGTATCCGGACTTTTCATGCTGCTGTCTCCCCACTTGCAGCTATGTAAATACACTATATATTGGTGGAATAATTATATGGTTGGTTTATTTTCAATGATAGTTGTGAATATACAATATTTTGTCCACTTATATGTGATAGGTGTGTTATCTATCAGGGACTATTTGTTAGGAGAACAACCAGGGTAGCCAATATAAAGAACATTTAAGTCAATTTCATCGTGAAGGAGTTATGTTTTTGATCCTCATTAGTACTTGAGATTAAATGTGGGTTCATCATTCCGAACCTGAGATGAAAGCTCAGTCAAAGCAGTCATGAAAACGAGCAGGATCCCCACCCCTGAAAAGATAAAGCTGTTTCTTTCGGCTGGTAGTCATGTGTGTTGCTTTTTGGGATTCACGAGGATTGATAGTTACTCAGTTCATGTAAAAAGGTAAAAACTGTTAGCGCCAAGTACAATTTGAAGTAATTCTGCAGAGAAAAGTGTCCCTTTCTTCAGGTTTACGCACCCTCCCAAACCGCCGCAGCTACAGTAGAGATTATCGACTATTATACATGACAAATTGTTGTTTCAACCTCCTTATAGCCCAGACCTCGCCCCACTTGACTTTCATTTTATTCTAAAATTGAAGAAAATGCTTATATAAGACCATTACGCCTTTGATATCTGCTGTTGCACTGTACCATATACAGTGGGTCTACGCCATTGTTAACAATGGGAATACAGAAGCTCCCACGAAGATGACAAAAGTGCGTAGACATAGATGGACAATATTTTCAAACAGTGTAGAAAGAATTTTGTTAAAAAGTTGAATGGTGTCCGAGAACTAGTCAAAAGTCCGGATACTTTCCGACCGTCCCTCGTTTTATTTATTTCAAGAATAACTAACTTAGACATTAGGAAATGAAATATATATTTCGAACTTCAGATGTCTCATGATATTTCTAGGGGTCATTTAACTTCGACACAACAAGTTTTAACTGTATTACCATACCGATTGATGTCCAAGAGAGTCATATTTACCGAGAATTGACGCAATGTATTTAGCATTCAGAATAGCGACATCTTGGCAAGTCAGCGGTAAAATCCGTGACGTAACGATGTGCCTGTATCCACACAGAGGTAAGCAAGTCCAGCCTTGGTTAGCGAATGTTGAATAGCAGAAAACGGTCTACGGCGGAGCCAAGATTTCTGTGAATTGATCCCAAGATGCAAATTGGGTTGTCTGCATGAAAATGAAATAATCAGGCTACAGAAGGATTCGTTTGAACCCCCTGAACCTCATCAGAAGGTCCCTTTTCTCGTGAACCGACTCAATTTATAAGCATTCAAAATAGCGGCGTTGAGTCTATGAATCGTGATTAAAAACGCCGCCATAAATTTGTAAATGATTAATTCAAAATTGTACGCAAAGGGGCGGAGTTTAAATTATAATCGACCAATTAGGATGCTTTCACGTATCAAAATAGATTGGTGCATTGAAAAGGGCCTTTTAAATCCCAACATGAATGAAATTTTATCTTAATAGATTTTTCATCGTTTTATTTTCTCTACATTTCGAATTTATCGCCAACAGCACTACTCGGCAAGTTATGATAGGAACTTGATATTAACAACAACAACAACAACAACAACAACAACAACAACAACAACAACAACAACAACAACAACAACAACAACAGTGCACATTTTTGTATAAAAGAATTTCAATTAACCCTTTGCCTGAGCGACTATTTCTAAAGATGGTACTTAATAAAGAAAGATGCCATAGACTATAAAAGGAATGTTGATAAAGAAAGGATTTGTGAACGATATAGCGCTAAACTATTGAGCCAAAAGGAGAAAATTCTGGCATCGGCATTTTCTTCTTTTGGATCTGTTCGTGTGTTGCCCAAATCCTTTTCTGATAGGGAAGTCAAAAACAGGTCTTAAATGGGAAAGGGTGAATATTATTGTCAGTCTTTCTTGTGCATATAGTTGGCTCTTTAGTGTGAAGCAATATGCAATGGCGGGGAATCACGAGACACAATTTTAGAAATTCGTCAATGTTTTTGTTAGTACTTGGCCAATTTGAATTCTGTTTGAAGCAGAGGTTGAAAAACGAAAGCTGGATGTGGGAACAGCATTTTCTTCCTTTGTCTCAATATTTTTCTGTGCTACATTGTACACAAATTTTATCTATATTGACATATGCCTACACTTTGAAGTCGTTAAGTTTGCTGTTGTAAAAGCCCAGAACTTAGTTATTTTAGGATTAATTTAAGGGATACAAGTAGAAATTAGAATGACGATGTATTGACGGTGTATTCAAGAAATTGAATAATAGTTTTGTAGCAGCAGTTTTCGAGTTTGACCGATTCAAATCGTTTTCGTTCGGGAAAGGGTTAAAGCAGTACAAAAAGAAATTAGAATGACGATGTATTGAAGAACGTCGAGATGTTATCAGGGGCCGAGAGACGCACGCGGGGCCCTAAACACTTGTATAGTCTGGCGAGGTGTAAAATCGACGTAGAGACTGGCGACTTACATCCCTTTACTGCATGGATATTTTTTCTTTAAAAATTGAATAAAGTTTCAACTTGTTTAAATCGTCGTTTGTACACTAGCGACTCGCATCCCTGTAGTCCATGTCCGTACGAAGCAATTTAATATGGGCGGGGGCTCAAGCCCCAGTGTCTGAATATTGGGTGGCGACTAAAGTAGATTTTCCCTGATTTTTTTTTCAGAGTAAAAAAAGGAAAATTTACCATTTTTGACCCCCCCCCCCCCTCTTCTCATAGGGGCCGGTTTAATGCATGGCAACTTTCCCTTGTTTATTTTTTCTTGAAAATCATGTAAAGTTTCGGTTTTCTTCAGCAACATCAATTGCAAATTATTTCTGCCCTTTGGAACTGCAAAGTATCAATCCCTGGCTTGCTTTCGATAAAAAAGCCTCTTTCACGTGTGTACGAATATAGACCTATCTTTGTATATGTTTGAAAGAACGAACATTCGAAATCGATCAAAATAAGTGTCAGAAACTTGCTTCCAAAACCAAACAAGCACATGCATATCTAAGGTAGTCCAGCATCAATAAGACTCAACCGACGTCTTACATTTTTGGGCGACGTCGTATACATTCGGCCGTGGAAAGTGCAGATTTTTCTCCAACTCGTAAACTGTCCGAATAAATCGGATATGTTACGAATGTTAACGACGTCACATAAAGAATTCCCACGTCCCGCGAATCCCATGAGGTGCGGACCACTTTCAACTAAAGAATCAAAGACATTGCAATTTTTGGAAGCTACAAATCGTCGCTTTTCTACGAAAACCTCGTATCTGCAGTTTGTTTTAAGCTGCAGATACGAGGTTTTCGAAGAAAAGCAGCGAAATGTCTACCTTAGTCATTACAGCAAGGATTGATACTTTAAGCTTTGGTGTTCTTTTCTATATTTTATAAATCAAACATTTCGTAAATGTTCGGCTTGGATCGAATTGATTTTGATTACGAGAGGTTTCGATAAATGACCTGGCAAAGCATCTATAGCTTATATCTAGAGATGCTCGGCCATGTAATCTATCGGGACCCATACATGTATAATTAATCTGTATTTTTTTTATTGTCCCAAATATTTAAAGGGACCCATGCTATGTTCACATTAAAAAATATTCAATAAATATCGTATGGAATTGTCAACCTGCATAGCTATTTTTTTCTCTCCAAGAAAATTTCAAATAAAGTTTATTTGGTCCTTCTTAATCAAGTCTGTATATAATAACCCTACCCGCACTTTATATTTATAGTAAGATTTATGGGAAACTGGACCTTGATAGATCGTGAAAAACTAGGTTCAATCGCTAAAATTTCTTTCTTATTGGCCCTAGATAATGCAATGCACCACACAAAAATGCAAACTCTGACTGTCCCCATGTTGCTCTTATCCCTGAGGAACCCAGTATGTGCCCCTTTAACCTTCTCACAAACAAGACCTGGCCCCGGTTTCTCGAAAAAACTTAAGTACGTTTTCATGCTCAAATCTGAGCACCGTGCTCAAATCGCACGAAAACCACGTGAACTTCAATCGAATAACCTTCAACGTTGGAGAGTATTCCTTTGAAGTTGAGCACATTCTCATGAGCATATATTACTTAAGTTTTTTTTCGAGAAACCGGGGCCTGGTTTTGACGTCCATTTGAGAAAATGTTTGGGAAAACATTGAGACAAAAGAAGAAACTGCTGATAACCAGCAGTTTCTCTTTTTGACTAGTTTGTCATTTGTGGCAGTTTTTGAAGTGGATCACCATAAAATTTTGTCGTTTGGGAAAGGTTTAAGTCTTGCTTTCAAATGACGCTACACTAAATTTTTAACCTTTTTGTTTTAGACAAGTGATCTAATTAAAATAAAAAATGCATTAGTAAAAAACAAAATCAATTGTGAATAAGAGTGAAGAAATATGTCTACGCGTAATTATCATAATTGTGAAAAAGATACCTCTCATTTTTGACGAATTCCTTCCGTGAAGTTTACCCTTTCCGAAACAATGTATGGTTTTCACTTCATAGACAGATTAAATGTTGATTAAAAACACTGATGTAAAAGAAGAAAATGCTGTAAAGGCATTTTCTTCTTTTCATTCTCTGTTTTTTTCTGTACCATGATAAACATTTTTTGCTGGTTTGAATATCTAAACCTTTTGCACGCAATTCCGTTGTTTAATTCGGCCAATCTAATAAACATTGCTTGGGGAAGGGTGAAAGACATTAGGGCGGTACTTTTTTAAGTAGGCTCCCAAAGGGTTGAAAATTAGTTGAGTCCAAATTGTAGCGTTCGTCTGCATACAAGGCTAATTCGTCTGTTGATTTTACAACATATCAGACGATAGAAATATCTTCAATTTGAATTAAAGTATAGTTGAAATTCGTTGTGTCAAAGTTGTAGGGAAATTTGTTCTATCTCGAGATATCCGGTGATCGACTTATCCGGCTTTGTAAAGTTTATGATTATAGTGATGTTCAATCGGTTTTTGCTGCCCATATTAGTATGGTAATTATTGAAATATAGTAGAAAAAGGAGATAAATTACTCGACAGGACCAATTTATCTCTTCTTCCTACTATATTTGAATGGCTATATTTATTTCAAAATAAATTTGTAATTTTTCATATTTCTATTGATGTGGACGAAACCAGATTTTTACGTCGACTTAGCAGAAGTTCGACTCATCCGATATCGAAATAACAAGCGTAACTCTGATATCGTTAACGATGCTCATTTTCTTATGAAAAAAGGGCTAAATTTCATATTTTCTTGTGTTAAAAGTCGGTAAAATTTTATCAAACGTTTTAAATTAACAAACGCAGTGGGGAGCGTTTTAACAGCGTTATTGATAATTTCAAAAGAGACGAATAAAATATTTGGATATTCGGCTTTTAATGCATTATTTGTGAAATTCTGCGGAAAATTATGAAAATATGAAAAATATCGGAATTAATATAGTCGCTTTTTATTATACCTACGCTATGATAATGCCCGCGAATCGATTGGTAGGATACGGTTTATTTATTTCGCGGTTTCGTTAAAAATGGGGGAATCTTTATTATACTATACTATTAGTTAGCATGGTTAAACGAGTGATAAAAGACGGAAGGTGAAATATCGTCATAAATTAGTGACTCTTCTTGAAGTTTAATTCGTCGGCTTCTTTCGAAAATGCCGTAACTACAGCTTATTCAAGCTAAAGTTACGACGTTTTCGAACGTAG
Source organism: Fragum sueziense (assembly GCA_963680895.1). Taxonomy (NCBI): domain Eukaryota; kingdom Metazoa; phylum Mollusca; class Bivalvia; order Cardiida; family Cardiidae; genus Fragum; species Fragum sueziense. Next base: position 35,782,896 of record OY804609.1, on the reverse strand, counting down.
CCTATGTTATGGTGTTTTTGTGTCATATTTTGTGATTTTTTGTTCTCTTAAATCGGGATATTTTTCGGTATCAAGGATTAAGTTTTCCTACATGTGTTTTAATTTAAAGTTGAAAGCATAGGATAGACTCCGTTCAGCCTGCGTTCAGTGTATTCTTATGTAAATTATGGATTGATTTTATACTCGTGTGTTGCTTTAGCATTACTGGAAAGCATCGATGCTGTTCAGCTTGCACGACGTGCACTTATCCTACTGGTTTAAGGATTTTTTTGTTTTTGCTACAATGTACCTACAGTCATGTATGCGTTACTTAACCCTTTCCCAACAAGACCTAGCTGGTTTTGACGTCCCTAATAGAATAGGCTTGTGAAATCATTGAGGCAAAAGAAGAAACTGCTGTTAAGCAGCAGTTTCGCCTTTTACCTCAATATTTTCTATGCTACATTTTACACAAATCCAATGGTTTTCAATCTTAATTTTGTCGTCTGCAGCAGCTTTCAAATTGGATCATCCTAAAATTTTGTCGTTTGGTAATGGGTTAAGATTTGGATGGAGAGCATGCATGTATACAGCTTGCGAGACAAGAGTCATTGTATACAACTGCTCTGAATCGAGCATTGTCCTTCTACGAATTCTACCCAACCCTTTCCAAAACGACACATCTTCGAGTTTTAGACAATAAAATTTAGAAAAAAACTGTTTTTTTTTTCAGCACACTCTTCTTGTCTTTAATTATTTCTTAAATTCCACTATTTTGCCGTTTGGGAAAGGGTTAATTTAATTTCTATATTCATAACCTTTCCTCCCTTTGCCACTTTGCCACTCGCATATCAATTCATTAATCTTTATATCAACTCAGCGGTATTTGCCAAAGATGATATAAATGGCAAAACGGTTGGATTAAATGCACAGTGAATAGCTTGCAAGGGAAAGTTGACGCAGGGGTATAGAAAAAATAAAGTTAAAAAGGTTTCAAACGTTTTGGATGAAATATATTTTATGTGGTGAATAGGGTTAAATGTGAAGCAGAGATACCGATTTTAAAGGAGTGATGGCTTTACAAAATGCAGTATTTCATTCATTCTTCCCCAAACCCTGTGATGTGGGTACTCATTAGAATCGTCTCGTAGAGACGATTCAAATGAGTACCCACAACACGGGATTTGGAATATTTCATTTATTGTTCACCAAACTCTATGTTGCGGGTACTCATTTGTATCGTCTCGTCTAGACGATTCCAGTGAGTACCAATAATATTGTTTTTGGATTTGAAAGAATGAATTAAGGTAGTTCACCCCTAATGAGATTCACGCGACGTCGAAATTATTCGAGCGACGTCGAAAACATTCGGCGGTGGAACATTCCACCGCCGAAGGTTTTCGACGTCGCCCTAATAGTTTCGGATACGTAACGAATGTTAGACGATGTCGCACGAACAATTCCGACGTCACGTGAATCTCATTAGGGGTGGTATACCTTAAGAATGCCTTCATACCCTCTTATCTATTGCTCTTGTAGCCTGAAATAAGTTCCGATATAGAAAGAAATAATAAAGAACAGAAAAAGAGGGCAAATGAAAAGCTATCGAGGAATGACAGAAAAAATAAAATAGAAAAAATAGTTAAAACCATTGGATTGAACGCAGATTTAAGAAAAAGTGAACAGATGACAGTTATTTAGGATAGACAGAAAAATAGATGGAATAAAAAGCACAGTCGATAGGGAGAAAATTTATCAAGGATAGAAAGAGGGAAATAGAATGGAAAGAAAATAAAAGCGTTTGAATTAAATGCACGTTAAATAAAAGACAGTCACCCAAAGAGATGGAAAAAAGTGCGAAGTTAATCGGGTGCAAATGAAAATTATCGAGGATAGATAGAGAACAAAAATAAAATGAGAAAGTTTTTGAAATCAAAAGTTTAGAGAAGTGGTTAAAACGCAAAGCAATCTGGATTATATCTAATGGATTTTATATGCATCCTTCTTTGATAAGGTATAGTATGTAGTTTTATTTTGTCTGCAGTTAAAATGTTGTTAATTTAGCCTTTTCCCAAACAAGACCAGGTCCCGGTTTCTCGAAAAAAAACTTAAGTACGTTCTCAGACTCAATTCTCAGCACCTTACTCAAATCACACGAAATCCACGTGAACTTCAATCGAATACCATTCAACGTTGGAGGGTATTCCATTGAAGTTGAGCATGTGCTCATGAGTATGTAGGTTTTTTTGAGAAATCAGGGCCTCATTTTCACATCCCCCTTTAGAAAAAAAAAGTTTGGGAAGATATTGAGACAAAAGAAGAAAATGCTGAATATTTCTTCTTTTGCTTCAAATTTTTATTGCCAGATCTATAACCTGCTGTTGAATTGTAGTCAATAACCATTCGTTGTTTGTAGTTTAAGCTTACAAACTGGAAATGGTCTAGACTGTTGCTATTTGGAAAAGGGTTAAATAAAAAAAGTTGCTTCTATTTTGTTCTTTGCTCAGTATCTTTTTTTAAATTTTGCACGTCTGTCTTTCTCTACATGTGCATCACTATCTAATGAATTTTATACGCATCCCTCGGTACAATAAAGTAGGCGTCTTAGTTTCTCATGCAGTTTCATCGCATTGTGATCTTTTATTTGTACATGTATGTAAGTACATGTATGTAATTCATCCTTTTGTTTGTCTGTCTGTCTTTCTGTCTGTTTATCCGCCTGTTTGCGTCTGTTTGTCATTCTCACTTCTTATTAACATCCTTCTGCGATAACATAAGCTGTTTTATTTCGTCTGTAGTTTCATCAGTTTGTGAAGTTTTATTAGCCCTTTCCAAAACGGATAAATTTTAGGGTGGCCTAGTTGGAAATCTTCTGAAAAAAAAAAAAAAAAAAAAAAGAATGATGCTTATGAAAGGAATTGTGTACAAAATAAACCAGAAAATATTGAGGCAAAAGGAGAAAGTGCTGATTATCAGCACTTTCTGCTTTTGCCTCAATGTTTTCCCAAGCCTGATCTAAGAAATATGTCAAATCCATGTCTTGTTTGGGAAAGAGTTAATATTCCAACATGTCTGTACTTTATGTATGTAATTTGTCCTTCAACCTATCTGTTGGTTCGCCTATTTACGTTTTTCTGTTTGTCTCTCCCTCTTTAGACACATCCATCTTCGAGAAAGCGAGCTTCATCAATTTGATTGTAGTCAAGTACTCAGAATGTAAGCATTTACATGTACCGTAACCCTTTCACAAACGGCAAAAGTTTAGACCTGTCAAATTCAAAAGCTGCTGCAGATGACAAATAGTGTATTAATAAATATCGGGTTTGTGTACTTTGAGGAACAGAAGATATTGAGACAAAAGGAGAAAATGCTGCTCATCAGCATTTTCTTCTTTTAATCCAATGTTTTCCAAGCCTTATCTCTTAGGGACTCTGAAACAAGATCATCTTAGGAAAAGAGTCAAAGATTCATTTTGAAAATGTGACAACTTCATTTTATTAAGAGGTTAAAAAGTAGAAATCGAAAACCACAAAAGCTAGTTTTCATTGACTAATTGCTCGTAATGAAATGTATCTTGATTTACCGGCAGACAAAATAATGATATGTCATTGTCTAATTTAGGATACTTGAAGATGATGACTTTTTCTGTTTTATTACATCGAAAATAAATCCGAAGGGACATACATTGTACATGAAATACACTGAAATACTAGTATTATGCTAATTGAATTCTTTGAGTAAACTTCTGATAGCGATACAACTCAATTTAAAAAGATGATTTTATATATTTTTACTTTATAATTGATCGAGTTTTCGATGAGCAAATGATATGCTAATGTGAAGCAGAGAAAGTATTCGAAAGCCATTCGATTATCAATTTTGTTTAACAAAAGTGAGACCTGCTTTTGAAATCTCTTATAGGAAATAATAATAAAGATCAACACTTTCTCCTTTTGCTTCCATGTTTTCTGCGTGACGTTGTACGCGAGTTCAATTTTTTACAAGACCCATTTTAACATCTACAACAGCTTTGGGGTTGAAAAGTTCAAATATTGCCGCTTGGTACAGGATTAACTAGAAGTGTTTCATATAGAATATCGTCGCTTTTCATCGAAAACCCAGTACGCTAACTGCATCTTGTTCGAGGTTTTCGATGAAGAGCAGCGATAATTATGAGGAATTGATCTACGAACACCGACTATTGGCAATGTATTCTTATTCCAACGAAGTCGTATATTTGCGTAGAGGGGAAAAAGTACTTTTGCACTAAGTTATTTGTCCCAATGCAATGATTGCGTTAGATATTATTAAAAGAGCATGTCACTGAAGCAATATTTATCATGTATGAAAATCCGAGAGAATTTGATGCATGGTAGCCAAAATTCGTTACAATCTACACACATCCCTATCAATTATGCTTTGCTTTTATTTCTAATTTGAATGAATACAATTCCAATAATTTCTGAATTACAGGATTTATAGGGCAAATAAGCATAAATTATAACGTATTTCAGGAATACGAAAATGAAAAACACGTACAATACAAAATCGTTTTGCTTCGAATTTTATCGTAAACAAAGCAGACTTGATTTTAATACTACTCTTACGGAACCGAGATGTTATCGATAGGGTGTTTTCTACCCCTTTCCACTAGAATATTTGACAAATTGTCTTTTGAAAGTATTAAGAAAAAAAAGAGAAAATGCTGAAAATCAGCATTTTCTCATCTTCTCTCAATACTTTCCATGATATCACAAACAAGTTCACACACCTAGCTTCAAGGTACATCATATTAGCTGTTAGATTATTTTTTTTATTTTAAATTAGTCGTCTAGATTTTTTTCTCATTTGGGAAAAGGGTAAAAGATTTCCCGGATTATAGAATAAATCATAGATTATGCTAAAGATGATAAAAATCTCAAGTTTCATAGTGTGATACATATTTCTTCATAATCCATTGTAAATAAAAACAAAAATGTGTGCACATGTTCAACTAATACCTTAAATAAATCTGCATTCGTGTACACTAAGTCTTAGCCCTGTCATCTTCAAGTAATTAAATGAATTAAACGCTTGAAAAAAAGGGAAAAGAAGACAATACTTATAATGATAATCATAGCACAAAATAGATATTTGTCTGAAACCATAGGTTTTGATGAGGATGGTTTCTTGGAAACCGATTTCGACTAGTTCTAAGCTTAAAAATCTAAAATTTATGAATAAGCCCCGGCAAAAACTTCTTAAAAATATTTTACTAAGTTATTTGCAAATAAATATAATTAAAAATATATGTGAGTACATTTTAACCAGTATGTTAAAACTATATACATTTTTATAAACATACAATTTTGTTTTATTCGTGATATCAATTAAAAAGCCAACAAAAATAAGTATAGGTAAGAGGCGCTAGCCTCTTACCTACTTAGCGACATTATGATCATAATTTGTTCTTATTTCATATACAAAGGTGTTGATAAAATGTGACGCAGAACATGTCGTTCACACAACAAAAAGTTTCGTCATCTGTCACTGTCCTTTAGGAACTATTCTTTGAAGTCTGGATTTACCCTTCTCACCAATTGACTGTTAATATTAGCATCTAAAATGAATCTGACCAAAGAGGAAACAAATTTAAAATATTAAATGGTTGTCTTTGATTACAAAAATGTGTGACTAATACCAGAGGTCATAAGCAAGGTTACAGTTTGCGAGAAAATGACTTGGTCAGTCTTTAGAATTCAACCTAAAATTTGATATGTCCAGGAAAAGGTAAACTGAAAAGAATAACTCTCACATGTTTACATAAATGGGGCTAATATAAACAATTCCGATACAATGCTCTGAATTATCAAATCAAATCTGTCAACTAGACCTGTCAAAAAATAAGAAGCCGGCATTATGAACTTTTGAAAAATATCCCAATAAGAGGCAAAATGTCGCTAATGAAGAAAAGACGAACACTTGTAATGATACACCACTTTTTTCTAAAACAATATTCAACCCCATCAAAAATATAATATCTAATGTGTGTTTATTGGAACATTAATTATGTCAAACAGAATTCCTTCAATTCGGATTGGTTTATAAATTTGGTCGTCTGCAAAAAGGTAAAGTAATTATTATATTATGCGCTGAATAAAAATTATCCATTGAAAAAATCAGTCGCGTATGCAGCAAAAAGTTATCATTTTATCTCGATATTTCAAGGGTGTGTCGAATATAATTAGCGAATCTGTTTATTACCCTTACATTATTTGTTTATTTAATTTTTATGACTGTAAATATCGCATCTATAAATTATGCAACATTTCGCTTCTTTTCATCGAAAACCACGTAACTGCAGCTTAAGTCAAGCTGCAGTTTCGATGTTTTTAGATAAAAAAGCGACGATTTTCATCCTCTCTTATGTCTTTCTGATCAAAGTGTCCTGCATTTTAACCGAGACTTTTCATAACGACAATTCGATGGTTTGGGGTATCTATGGTTCATTTTGGCTGGTGTGCTGATTCTTGTGCCTAAATGATTCTACATGTTATGTGCAAAATCAATTCATATTAATTGCATCTCAAATCATAAAAGTCTAGGAGGTAGGCCCTGCGCCAGGATTATTTTCCTTTTGGAATCACCAATAATTTATATAATAGTAATGTATAAATATATATCTGTACTGCAGTTTAGTCATTCCATTTTATCGAAATTGATGAGCATTTCTTATTACAAATACCCAACGGATTTCTCTAAATATGCCCCCAAATTAAGGTCTCTACAATATACATAACAGTAAAGAGTAACTCTAATGAAAAAAGGTCGTCTCTTCATAATATTTAATTTCCTTTTATGTTTTATCATGTCTGTCCGCCAAATTCGCCTCAAACCTCACACATTTTTTATGTTAATAAGTAAACACCCTTTCTCCCACACATTCTTCTGAATGTATAAGGCATGTGGCGTGTTCGGAGGGTTGGCGGGGGGGGGGGGCGATTCAAACTAACCTCCTCTTTGGCCTTATTATTTTTTTCATGCAGGAACTCAGTCAAAATTGCATAATACTATGAAAACGAAGCCCCTTATTTGCCTACTTTAACCCCCCTACAGAAATCCTCGATCCGCCGCTGAGGCATGTCTATATATTTACAGGCATGTAAAAAATTTTACATGTAGTAAGTGAATATGAGCAAAGACCTAAAAAGGGTCCGATAAGGCATTTTAGCCCAACATGGTTCCAGATCAGCTTGCGTATACACGCAGTCTGATCATGAACCATGTTGGTCTCCAAAAGCTTCTTCGTGACCTGTAACGATTGTGAGAGAGCGACAGGCGTCCAGGGCCCGGTTTCTCGAAAAAAAAATTGAGTACGTTCTCATGCTCAAATCTGAGCACCGTACTCAAATCGCACGAAATCCACGTAAACTTCAATCGAATACCATTCAACGTTGGAGAGTATCCCTTTGGAGTTGAGCATGTTCTCATGAGTTTATACTTAAGTTTTTTTTCGAGAAAGCGGGGCCAGATTAGTTTCCGCTTGTACACAGGCTGATCTGTAAACATTATTGTCTGATGTGCCAAATTTCTAAATCATGGCTCTACTAGAATGGTACTTAGAATCGACAAGAAATATTATGCAATTGAGATTTGGTTTTTGTAATAATAAGTAAATCATAAAAAAGCTTGCTTTGTTTTACAAAACCTTTTCTGACTATATTATCATGAACATACGACTGCCCCCCCCCCCTCCCCCCCCCCCAAAAAAAATGTATAAACGAAAAACATACGACTGTCCCAATATGATAGTTGCTGCAGACGAGCCCTTTTTGTCTTGACCCATCACAAATATGAAGTTTAATATTGACTCATCTGAGTCTTAAGACATGCCGAATTCAAATAAGCCTTTTGTTAAACAAATATTCCCCACGTGTTTTATAGAAGATAAGTCACGCTCAAAATATGCATATTACTTAATATTTACCCCTTTACAAACAAGACCTGTACATAATATAGGCCTAATAGTTTGGGAAAACATTGAGGAAAAAGAAGAAAATGCTGATCAGCAGCATTTTCTCCTTGTCACTCAATATTTTCTCTGCAAAATTGTACAAAATTCTGTTTTTATGAACATCGGCTTTGTAGCTTTCAAGTTGGGCTATCCATAAATGTATCGTTTATGAAAAGGTTGACCCCATCACATGGGACAAAATGTTACACCGGGTTCAAATAAAAAGCCGTTGCAGACGACAATATAACAATCTGAGCATGCAGACAATTTGGAACTTTTAGTTTGGAAACCCAAATGGAAAGGACGAAAATGCCTACATGTCTTAGCAGCTTTTCGGAAATTTATTTCGTAAGAGTTGAAGATTCTAAAATTTCCCCATTTGTTTTAGTGCTAGATATGCCACGTTCAGTCTTTTAGGGTCGTCAAAACCATATCTTGTTTGGGAAACACTATCCCAAACTGATAAAATGACCCCTGCGATTTGTAAATTACTGCGGACACAAATTTCGATATTGGCCAATTAAAGACATTCGGATATCACAGAAGAGAACATACATTTTATTCTGACAACGATAATATTTAGGCGACGGAGTACCCAGCATGCTGTTTTGATCATGGCTTTCCAAAGATTTCCCAATTGGGATCATCAGAGGTTTACTTGGAAAAAGATACAAATCCTGCTCATGTTTTAGAGAAAATCGTTCTGAGATTGGTGGTAGTTCCAAATTAGCAGTGTAAAGATAACGAATTTAAATTATGATCGCGAATTCCATTATTTTTATTATGCATATTCTTACAAAAGCTATAAACTGCTAAAGCCTTCCCCAGCGATAATAATTTGATTTTTTTTTCACGTTTGAAAGCTGCTACAGATTAAGGAATGGAAATTGAGAAAATAGAGGCAAAACTGGAATTGACTGGTTAGCTATCATCCAACTCCTCAATCATAAGATGTAGGGTTCGATTGCAAGCAAGCCTTGGCGAACACCCATTCCAACGTTTGGCTCCAATAAAAGTTATTCTTGTTCTAAAAATGTTTGAAATATCTTAATGAAATGCAAAACAATTCTTAAATAGTTTTTAAATGACATTTCACATACGTTTTTAGGTCAAACCTTCATGACAGTTTCATTCTCATTGACTAATGAAAAGAATGGAAATTTCTTGATTTGCATAAGAATGTGTGGTTACATGCTGATGACAAGTTTCATTAAGTAATGAAATTTCAAAAGAATTGAATTTTGTTGATCTGCATAAAAACGTGTCTAAATGTCGATGATAATTCGGGTTCTACTCTTTTCCAAACAGACTCGATTTTTGACGTTTAGAACTGGTAGGAAAAGGTTGCGAAAGCTCCAATGCAAAAGAAAGACAAAAATCATGCAGATAACCAGCATTTTCTCATTTGATAAAATATTTTCTATGTTATATTGTTCTTTAAATCTAGTTTAATCAATATTCAATTTGTCGTCATAAGTACCTTTCAAATTGAAACAGTCCAAGGTAAAGGAAACGATCAGCATTTTCTCATTTTCTGTAAATTTATTTTTAAACCGTCATTTGTTTTAAAAGATAGTCAATACTAGGACTTCTGTGGCAATGTAAAAAATATGACAATTAAATAAAAAAAAATGTAATTTGTAAAATTTGTTGATTTGCATAAAAATGTGTGTGGTATAACCTGGGGTCGTTAGCATTAAGCAATTGCACGAGAAAATGTGGTTTATTGCATATGCAAACAGATTTGTAGGTGATGATCACCAAGTTATTGTGTTACGTGTATTTTGTTGTTGGACACAAATTAAAAAAGACCAGACTTTAATGAATTGCTCTAGTTGTGGTTTAAAATGTCATTGCAGGAAATATAGCAGAAATATTGGCTTGTCCTTAGCAATTGATATCTTCTTTTAGCCTTATTTCTATCAATAAGATTGACACGATTCATTGTTGATATTCGTAAGATGGTCGAAGAATTAAAACATTCAATTCTTATAAATTGCTTGACTAGATCTGATAAACAAACAAAATATTTACTTCGACATTAGCAATATTTGAAACAAACGATGTGGCAATAACAAAATAATAATAATAATAAAAAATAGTAATAAATAAATAAATGAATAATGATAAATACTTGCGCATATACTTGTATGAAATGTGGGTGGTTTGTCCCCAGGACGCTACATGTAGTATGAGCAGTGGTGTAGAAGTATAGGCGTAATTGTTTGTGTCGAAATTTAACAACAAAACTTAAGCCTCCTCCGAGAAAAAAATATACAGTTGAATCTTTTTATGTCGAAGTCGAAGGGAACGTCGTTTGACCTCGAGCTATCCGGAGTTCGATTCATCCGATATAGGCGCAGTTTCGATAAAAATAGTTTTTATCCATGTTTATTGGTACATGTTATCAAATACATTTAGATTTATAATTGAAATATACATTTATAGATCCCGATAATCGACCTGGCAGAGCATCCCCAGCTTATAGCTAGGGCTGCTCTGCCAGGTCAATTTTCGTGAGCTATAATAAGATATGCCCTGCTTTTATTTAAGTGCTGTATTTATTTCGAAATAGTTTTGTTTGATATAGTTGTAATTCATTGATGATGACGGGGCCAGATTTTCACTTTGGCTTAGGCAGAAACTCGACTTATCCGATGTGGGGCCAGATTTTCACTTCGGCTTAGGCAGAAACTCGACTTATCCGATGTCGACATAATGAGTGGCCACTCTATGTCTTTCCACGATACTTATACCCTGGAGTGACACTTGAATTTCATAGCTGTTACATAGAAAAACGCAGATACCATTCTTAAATGCCACTTTAATTATACATGTACATGTACGATAAATCATAAATTGATAGCTGGAATTTCGTAAACTTAATTTTACATTCATTTATCATTAAAATAGTGTCAGCATAATTTACGAAAACCTTTTTACACTCAAAGTTGTATATTATTATCTAAAGAAAGATGGAAAATCAACTATAGACTCTGTCCAGTTTGAAGTAAAATACTAATTATTATACTTTATGACTGCGGCCATAGCACAGTAAAATCACTGGTGGTGAAATAAAACAATTTTCGCTACAACAAGGTAAAGATATTTTGCGTTTAAGGTATCAAACCCTTCAAAAGCAAGAAAGAGCCAGAGGCGAAATTTGAAAAGTGCAAATTATTCCTAAACTATGTAACATTTCCATTCAAAATACAAATATAAGCATTTCGCACGGTTTAGAATTTTGAATTAATGCATACTTATGGAAATATTTGACAAAAATGTTAAGAATTACCTCTCTTGCATATGAATATAGAGTAAAATAATTTTTGTAAAATATTTTCTTCTTGAAGCATAATCTTGAAATCCGGCACAGTGAATCAACTTATGTAAAGTGTATTTACAAGTGTGTGAAATTTGATGCATTTCGTACGGCTAGAAGTTGTAGATTTTTTCAGGGTCTGTAAACCTTAAATGTGAGTTTATAGATTTTTTATCCCAATGACAATGAACTTGTTCTAAAAACAGACCGGGTTTACCGTTTTGTATTGACAAACTGTCGTTGTTGTTATAAAATCTCGTAACTACGGCTTCGATAAAGCCGTAGTTACGATATTTTATAACAAAACCGACGGAATACGTTGATCGTGAAAAAACGTCCCTCGCTTTGACCGAGTTCGCCACCAGTGAAAATTATATATTATAGTGTGTCGGACTCTCACTGTTGAGGTCGCGAGTTCGATCCACGGTCGCGGCAAATATCTTTTCTTACAAAATTGTCACCCACCAATGGTTTGATAATCGTTAACCTTTGAAGGCGAACAGCTGGAGGCTCGATTAGGATGTTGTGGTAGTGTTGTCATAAGAAACGACAGGGGTCCATGGTAAGGTTCTCCCGCTGCCGCGATATGACAAAAGCATTTGAAAGAAAGGTTAAACCCCAGCCAATCAGCCAATCTTAGGCCTGAGCCTAGATGGTAGCATGTCAGAGTTGGGTTCTATGACCCTATCGTTAACCGCACGTGTCAATATCATTTTGTACATTTGAGAGAATCTAACTGTCTATCATTCAACCGACAGGTGGTCTACAAGATAACTATATGGTTGAGCAGCTAGAGACTCGGAATTGATGTGTTAACCCATTACCACACAATGACTCTACTTGACTCCCCACAAAATAATGGCCATGAAAAACAATGTGGAAAATGAAGAAATTGCTTGTGACAAGCAATTTCTTCATTTTCCAAAGTGCTTTTCATTTAGAAAGACCTAAACATTTAAAATTCCATGCACTTGAAATTGTCGTCTGCTTGCTCTTTCAATTTGGACCGCCCTAAAATTTTGTCGTTTTGTAATGGGTTAACAGGTATAAACAATGCCAGGAACACATGATTAGCTGCACAAAATTGCGATATCCCCATTCAATCTATCGGGTCCTTTCTTCACATACTTTAACCTATTCCCAAACGACAAAAATTAGGGTGATCCACTTCAAAAACTGCCACAAATGACAAAATGAAAGTTTGCAAAGATAGGATTTGTGTAAGATATGGCTTAGAAATTATTGAGACGAAAGGAGAAACTGCTGGTTATCAGCAGTTTCTTCTTTTGTTTCAATGCTTTCCCAAGCCTTTTTTGAATTTCAACCTTTCTTTTGATATATATTTTTGATTTTTTTTGGTAATTCTTTAATTTACAAGGCTTTATAAGGTAAATTGAGGCACTGGCATTAGTTACGAAAAGACTTACGTCAACTATATTTGATCGTAAAGTTACGCAAAAACTTAAGAAACTCTTAGCTGCGAACATATTTAGTAAAACGCACTTACGCAAAAAATTTGAACTTACGTTCAAATCTACGAAAAAAATTAACGTAAGTTCGTTGATAAAACGGGGCCCAGGTCTTGTTAGAGAAAATATTTAATTAGCCCCTACTTCAAATTCCTCGTCAAGACTTATAAACAAGGGCGGTCAAAGACTTCTGATGGATATAATATACATGTAATTGTTTACATATTTTAGAAATGTTGGCTAGCACATTAACACTTACTCAAACAGTATGTGGTCTTTTGGTAACTCTAATAGAAAATACTTAATATTTCTGCGATCCATGTATACTTGCAATTTTCTTGTTTACCAAATCTTTCTAATTGAATCAGTTAAAATATGTTCTCTGTAAAAGAGTTAAACAAATAATCGCACAATGAATAAAAAATGAACACTCACTTCTACTTTTGCCTCAACATATTCTCAATCTTTTTTCTACAAGGGGAATCAATAACTCGTGGGCTGTGTGAGGAAATAAAAATTCGTTGGTGTAAACGCAAAACCTCGTATGTCGATTTTTTGCGATTTTCAAATTTAAACATTGTATGTCATGTTATACAATTATTGCGGTTTTTGGGAGATTTTAACTTATCAGAATTAATAACACATTATAGTTGAGTAATGTGCCCGATCTTCGAGTAAAACCGCCTTGTTTCGGAAAAAATATTTTTTAGTCTAAAAAATGAGATACGAGGTATTGCATTAACACCGACGAATTGTAGCTTGCTTATATACCTTCCTTCGATACAAAGTACCTGTACATTTCATGTATGTTTAGAATGTTTATCAGTAAAGCAATGTTTGTAAAACAAACCGACAGAGTGACTCTTTAGGCAATTAATAAGTCGGTCTCTCTATTTAATGAATTACGCATACCATATCAATAAAGGAAAATAAGCTGCGGCATTAGAAAGTACGTTTAAGCATCAAAATTATATCGCAAGTGAACCCATAGCCGTTTACTCGTGGAGTTCAAATGAGACCAAATATCAAGAAATGTTTATGGGGAGAAATTAAGCCGATCCCAAACAGCAAGAAATAACGGTGATCCAATTTGATTGAAAGCTGTTTAAGATGAGAAAAATAATAGCGATAATGTTTAAATTTATTCACGATATAGCAAAGAAAATATTGATGCATAAGGAAAAAAATGCTTTTTATCATTATTTTATTCCTTTTTGTATTCTTGTTTCAATGTTTTCTAAAGCCTTTTTGTACTAGGTTTGCTAAAGCTGGGGTTGATTATTCAAATCGGTCATACATTAACAGAATTATTGTAAAAAAAAACAACCGTCGAAAATGTTGTTGCATGTGATTTCCAGCCGCGTGTACACATGTCCTATAAACGAAGAATTGTATAAATAGCTAATGATGAATGACCTGGCAGAACATCTCTAGCTAAACGATGCTCCGCAAGTGAATTTATCCAGAGCTATAAACGATTTGAAATGCCGCTACTCCCAAAGAAGGCGGGCATCAAGCAATCACTGGCGACTGACTGATATTTGAACAAGTCATGCTCTCTCGTTAATTTATTACGTAAAACGACCACCCTTATTCTTTACTTTATAGTTTATAAAGATTCGCGTCATTAACCCTTTTTCAAGCGATGTCTTCATTTTCCACAAAGTCTTTCGAAGCATATCTTGTGGGTTGTCAAAGAAGCGCAATTATATTTGAATAGGTTTTAAAACACGTTGTACTCGTGCTCGACAGTTTATCGATATATGCCAGGCCCGTGGGAACAGGGGCGGGGGCTAGGGAGGGCTAAAACCCCCCAAAGTTGGCCAAAAATGCCAAATTTTCCTTATTTTACACGGAAAGTTTAGAGAAAATCCAATTAAGCGCCCTCCTCCCCTAATATTCAGACAAAGGGGCTTTAGCCACCCCAGTATGAAATCGCTTCCCACGGGCCTCTAATGGGCCTCAAACCATCTTAATTGCAGTCATGGTCCACTCGAGAAATGTATTTCAATAATTTGTCTACAAAATCTTCGATGCCCTTTTTATATTGATAACTCATGTTTGACAAAATACTATTTACAATGCATATTACCGTAAGGGATGTACCATATCATTTCTTTGAAATGTCTTTGACCAAGTTATCATCATCTTTAAACACGGTGGGTAATCGATATATTCAGAGCCACTGGCTCCGCACTTTAAGCATTATACTAGACTTCCGGTCCACGTGCGGCTCCGAAGATATTTGCAGATTTTGGTAAACAACAAAAGGTAGGTGCTGGCTTTTTTGCTTTTCTTTCTTCTTTGACTGACTCTAATCACAAAAATGCAATGCTATTCGATGCCTACGATATTTTCCCCTTGAAAAACACACAGGATATTAAGCAACACCTCTTATCTTTTTCGGAATCACTTTCATTCCGAGATCAACTGTACAGAAAACTAAAGGAGTCGGGTGATATCTTTCTGTAAAAGTGTATGTTTTGAACCTGTTTGACTAAGTGTTGCTGTTTGAAGTATGGTTATTTGATAATTGAACAAGTTCGATGTCCCTCGAAATGTCACCAGACAAAATCATAGAAAAAATACTGAAAAAGGGTGCGGCTCTGATTATGTACGTTGGATCTGATTATGTAGGTTGGCTATGATTATGTACGTTGGCTCTGAAGATGTTGACAAACAACTTTTCTGTTGGCCCAATGAATATTAATGAGGTGTAATAAATGACTTTAAAGGTATGTATGATCATTTTACAGATGTCATGCTTTTATTTACAGATGGAGAGAAGGAAATACTCATGCAGTATTTGTAACAAAGTAGTTGTACGACAATCAAGTGCCAAGTTCCATGAACACAATATACACGAACAAAG
This sequence comes from Fragum sueziense, assembly GCA_963680895.1. Classification (NCBI taxonomy): domain Eukaryota; kingdom Metazoa; phylum Mollusca; class Bivalvia; order Cardiida; family Cardiidae; genus Fragum; species Fragum sueziense. The sequence continues at coordinate 35,767,261 of OY804609.1, read as the reverse complement.
TATTGAACATACTAAGTATGCAGTGTACAGGTGATATTATAACGTTTGCAACAAAACAATGTAGAAGACGACACGAGGCAATAATACATCATTTGAAACGTTAGGCCCGAAAGTCTTTGTCCTGTGTGTGACAAGCGGTTCTCACACGAGCGATCGTTAAAAACCCACGACCAATCGGTACGCAATAGCAGGAGATCAGTTTGTGAGATTTGCGGCGAGGATATCGTCGTTTTAGCTGCAGTTACGAGGTTTTCGTTGAAAAGCGACGATGTCAAGTTTTTGACTCAATGCTTCCTCTTCAGATGTTTCTTCAAGCTGTTTGAGTATGCAAATTCCTCGCCGCAAATCTCACAAACTGACCTCTTGCCATTGTGTGCGGATTGGTTGTGGGCTTTTAACGATCGCTCGTATGAGAGCCGCTTGTCACACACAGGACAGGCAAAGCCTTTCGGATGGATTTACACCACCACGTTTCTATTTGTGCTCGTTCGGTGACCATGAGTACGCAAATGTTGCCTCACATTCCGGGGTTGGGCACTTCAGTTTCTCCTCCCCATGATCTGATCTCATGTGGCCCTCGAGATTAGATTTGATCGCGAACGTTTTGGAACAAACATCGCATTGGAATGGTCTAACGTTTTGATTTATTATTGCCTCCTGTCGTCTTCTGTATTGTTTTGTTGCAAACGTTTTATCACATTGTACACTAAGTATGTTCAACACTTTGTTCATGTACATTGTGTTCATGGAACTTTGCACTTGATTGTTATGTAAATACTTTGTTACAAATACTGCACGAGTATTTCCTTCTCTCTATCTGTAAATAAAATCATGACATCTGTAAATGATCACACATACATTTCAGTGGCGGATCCAGGATTTCTACAAGGGGGGTTCGGATTAAATGCATATAGGGGGGTTCGTTTTTCTAGTGTTGCACAATTCTGACTGAAATTCCGAATGAAAATGAAATAATTGGGCTACAGAGGGGGGTTCGTACGAGCCCCCCCCCCTGGATCCGCCACTGCATTTAAAGTCATTTATTACACCTCATTAATATTTATTGGACCAACAGAAAAGTTGTTTGTCAACATCTTCAGAGCCAACGTACATAATCATAGCCAACCTACATAATCAGATCCAACGTACATAATCAGAGCCGCACCCTTTTTCAGTATTTTTTCTATGATTTTGTCTGGTGACATTTCGAGGGACATTGAACTTGTTCAATTATCAAATAACCATACTTCAAACAGCAACACTTAGTTAAACAGGATCAAAACATACACTTTTACAGAAAGATATCACCCGACTCCTTTAGTTTTCTGCACAGTTGATCTCGGAATGAAAGTGATTCCGAAAAAGATAAGAGGTGTTGCTTAATATCCTGTGTGTTTTTCAAGGGGAAAATATCGTAGGCATCGAATAGCATTGCATTTTTGTGATTAGAGTCAGTCAAAGAAGAGAGAAAAGCAAAAAAGCCAGCACCTACCTTTTGTTGTTTACCAAAATCTGCAAATAACTTCGGAGCCGCACGTGGACCGGAAGTCTAGTATAATGCTTAAAGTGCGGAGCCAGTGGCTCTGAATATATCGATTACCCACCGTGTTTAAAGAAGTATACGAACCAATTTTCACAATTGCCTCTAGCGGATGGCCCCTTTTACTAAAATAAGTGACACTCATATATTTTTTTAAAAAAAATCGGTAAACTATAAAATGAAAAAACAGTTTTAGATATTTTATCTTTTTTTTTTACGAAAGTTTCCAGGGTTAATAAGGACTTTACGAAAGTGACTTTTTTATCTAGATAATGTGCACTGATTGCATATCTCAGCTTAAGTTCGAAACTGTCATAACTACAGCTTGAATAAGCTGTAGTTACGGCGTTTTTGAACGCAACCGACAAAATAACCTCAATTTTCTGAGTCAATTATTATAATAATGTGTATACGAACTTTTGATTAAACAATTTCACCGGTGACTCCAACGCAATGAGCAAATTCATAAGAAAGTCTAATGAGCACGATCGTGTTCGTTTAACTGGGCCTTTACATAAAGCCCTCATGCAAACTTTCACTTGTGCATATCATCGATTTGAACAGAAACCTTATAACTGCAGCTGCAGTAAGAAGTGTTTGTTGAAAAGCATAGATATAAATCTGCGGCGGATTCAGGATTTCCGTGATGGGGATTCAAACATACAAAAATGGGGTCGTTTCCCTAGTAATACAAAATTCTTAAAAAAAAAAATAATTCATAAGAATGAAATAACCAGGTTACAGATAGGGGTTCGTTTGAACACCCCTGAACCCAGCCTGGATACTAGTACGCCACTGTAAAGTTGGAAGGGACACTGACAATTGCTTTGCACGTAAGCCTGTAGGAAAGAAACTCTACAATGACTTGGTTAGGCTTTGTCGAAAAAACAACTATCTATTATGGTCAACACGTACATTACGTGTAGTGATACATGTTATCAAGATTGTACTTTTCGATTATGTCATGAATATTCATTCCGTTCCTCTAACGCTTGCTCTATACGCTATGTTGTACAATGTTCATGTATTAGGTCTACACGTCTTTACTCTCATAAATTCTAATTTGTCAGTTTGGCGTATTTAATCTGCTGGAATCATTTAAGTAATATACGGAATATTAAAGGGACTGCATTTTGATTACTACTTAATGATATAAATGCACGAAATAATGAGGTTTTGTCCCAAACCAGCGTGAACTCATTCAAAATGCAGCCATGTAGGCTTATCCTACGAATCGTAGTTTTCATATTAACCCTTTCATAAAGAGTTCCTAGTTTTGACGTCGTGTGTCTCCGTAAGCCAATGATTCTACCTTCACTTTGTTTCTTACGAAGGGAACAATGTAGGGGTAGACTTAGAGGATTGGTTTGCGAAGATGAACGTCAAGACAATTGCCAGTACATAGTTTTAGCTTGAAATTGTCGGGGGAAAAAGAAGAAAATGCAGGTTACCAACATTTCCTACGTTGTTTTCCTAGGCGATACGAAAAGGCCAATTTTTCGAACCCCGGCTCATTTATATAATTGTCTTCAATTCATTAAACAAGAATTTTAAGACTTGCATTGGGCTGATTAGCTGAAGAATAAAAGAAAGTATGATACATAATTTTTTATTGAAAAAAGCAAAATATTTCCCCCGCGAAGAAGAAGATAATAATGACAACAAATCCTCTTGAGATAATTCATAATTCAAAGTAAAGTACTCAAAAGCTGAAAAGTCGACAAACACCAGTATCCATCTATCCAAGTATTATAGCCATATCAGCAGAGTCTATAACAATATCAACCACTATTCAATGTTACATGTTTCATGCAATGGCGCAGTTGGTAGCGCATCTAACTCTCACTAATGGAGTCCCGGGTTCGATCCTCCGTCGCGGCAAATATCTTTTCAGATAAATGGTTTGATATCGTTAATCTATGTGGGCGAGCAGCTGGAGGCTCGGTTAGGATGCTATGGTAGTTCCGGTATGAGAAACGACACGAATCCATGGTTAGCTGCTCAAGGTACCGGGATATGACCATAGCTGTTTAAAACGGCGTTAAACCCAAATAAATCAAATACCGGTACATGTATTATTTTTCATATTTTTTGTTAGGTAAAAAACAAATCTAGCAACGCCCTTGGTAGCCCGATTTTATCAAGGGTTGATATTTAACAAGCATCGTTTGATTTCACGGATTTTTATATGATAACTTTTAATGCGATATAAACTTTTAAAATAAACTTTAAAATTTTGAAATAAACGTTTATTTCGTTGACTCCTTCGATAGATTAAATGCTTAAACGGAGACGTGATTATGAGCGCTATCCTTTACTTTTAACCCTTGTCCTGATGACTTCAAATTTTGTTTGAAACAACTACCAATTTCAGGGGTATTTCATTTAAGATTAGATTAAACTTTTGCCATGATAATAGAGTAGTAAGCAGACTGTTCAGGCTGATCTTAGTCTATACTGCCTTCCAAAACATTCGGTAACAACTGTAAATTAACGAAAATAGCGTATGAAGGGTTATGCACATTTTTGGTAATTTATGTATTCTATACATTTGCCTTCATTAAATGCACTTATAGTTTAGGAAGCTCTCCAATATATGGCTCTTGAATGACAGAGCATGCAAAATTGTGTTTTCTCGTCAATAACTTTTTTGATCAGTTGATGTTTAAAAGATCCACCACGTCCAACAATCCCTAACATGTTAACGCTTCATTATGCCACGTATTTAAACCCATTACCACACAATGACTCTTTTTGACTCCCCACAAAATAACGGCCATGGAAAACATGGTGGAAAATGAAGAAATTGCTTGTGACAAGCAATTTCTTCATTTCCCACAATGTTTTCCATCCAAAAAGACCTTAGAACTAAAAATTCCGTTCATTTGAAATTGTCGTCTGTGAGGATCTTTCAATTTGGACTGCCCTAAAATTCTGTCGTTTGGGAAAGGGTTAAAACATAATCATGGAATATTTTCTGCAATTGTTGTTGTTAGTGTTGCACCACATGATTCCTCGCCGTAGCTTATTGTCAATATTCTTTCTGACGCATAAAAAAACGTAGTTTGTCTCTCACCAATGTACGAACCAGAACATGTGAAATCATCTACCTGCTATGCAGTCAGTGGCTCAGATTGGATGTTGTAATTGTACTTTTGTGACAAATGCCACGAAAACATAGGTAGGTTCACCAACCGTCGTGAAACAACTGAACAATTGATGAATACAACACTTAAATCAAACCAAGTTATGAAATGACATGTCGCAATCCTCTAGATATGGCATTTCCTATATATCTCTGCTTTTCTTCGAAAACCTCGTATCTGCAGCTTAAAACATGCTGCAGATACGAGGTTTTCTCAGAAAAGCGACGATATTTTGTATTGTTGACAATCGATTCATTCAGAAATTGCCTTGCATAAATGGACTTATTCAATGAGATGCCAGCATTCCACGGACAATATACTTTAGACTACAATGAAATATCCCATTTAGATGAATGAATTCAATCTATATGAATAATTATAAGAATAAATATCATATACGTAGAATTTATCATTAGATATATAAAGAATAAATCATTCGCACACTCTTCATTTGCTGAAAGAATAGCATTATGAAAACGTCAACTGAATATTTTATGTAGGCCTTATCTTTGGTCAAGCATATTCAGAAGCTTTCGAATCTGTAATTCTACAGCTTAAAATTAGACAAATACAAAGATTCGTTTTAAGTGTATTCTTTGTACGGAAAAGATAATACTCTGGGATACATTAATATTAGAATATTTACTTTTCTCCTGCATTTTGTTGTTTTCAACATATTACGTAACCTCTCTGAGTGTATCGTTACGAAAATTCTTCAGGTGATCCGGCCATTCATTGTTGTAAACAATAAATTTGCGTGTCAACCTATGGTATAAAAGCAATAAATATCTAGTGGACATGCTGAATTGACCATAAAGATTAATGTACATGTATGATGCATACATTTTTGCATTGTCTTTTTGATACATTTGTAATAAAATAAAGAAGGTAACAAGTATGAATTGACTATTACAATTAATAGTGATACATTACACTATAGATGCTTGCTACATCTGATATTTTATATTGTCCTACTTTGATATTTCAGCAATAAATAAGCAACTGGACATGTTAGAATTGACCATAACAATTAATACAGATATTTTGTACTTTATATTGACGCTTTACAACGAAAATCTCGTAACTGCAGCTTAACACAAGCTGCAGTTACGAGGTTTTTGTTTGAAAAGCAGCGATTTAGCATGTCGTAGAATGTCCACTCTTGATATTGCAGCAATAGATAAGCTGCCGACAAGATAAATTGGCTATAACAATTAATTCAATGACGGATTACGTACTCGTGAACAAGACTATTTGACAGCTTACAAGGTTTCTTACGAGCTCGAAGTACTCGAGGTATCTGTGAAATATTATGTCAGTTAATACTGAACGTAAAAGTTATAATACTTGCAGTGCTTTTTCTAGAATTAAATCAATACAATGAGTTTTGAAATAGACTGGTGTTGAAATTTATATGTAAAGAAACATTTTAACAGCATGTTGGACAATGTACTTACGATTTCGACTGTCAAACCTACGTACTTTATTTCATCATGTTGATGGTATGAAAGGAATAGTACTAAAATTTGTATTTCAAAGTATTTTTTCAAGATTTGTATTTCGAAACTGCTGATTATAAACATTTGCTTCTAATCAGTACACGGTTTCCATCAGAAAAGCAAACAACATTTACTGTAGGAAAAGTTTATCGGATATCGTCATTCTTTGGCTTTGTTTCGGTCTTAGCGCAACCCACTCATCGCCCCCCCCCCCCCCCCGCCCAAAAACACCCCACCCCCAAACAAACAAGAAATAAAACATCTACCACCAACAATAACAACAAACGATGAACTGATATATCAGACAACACTCTTGAAACACAATGTACAAGAAACCAGAAACAAACCTGAAATCATTATTAACTATTGGCGCTGCAGTACAATATAAGTCATATAACACTGTAGTCAGTGTTGTAACAACTCAAATAAATGCTGTCAATAGCGGCGCAAATAAAAAATAACTACAGCCCATAACAATTAATAAAGTGACATCCAGCAGACCAATTAACAAGATTTAATGACAACTAACAAGTAGGGTTATGACTTAAGGCCCCTGGTGTACCCTTGTCTTGATTTTGTGGCCTTTGTCTTTCGGAATCTTTTTGCATGAAATATAAGTTCACTATTCTTACATCCAGAATAATATTTTGTTAATACCTTTACCTGCATATAAAACCCAAGGAAAACCAAAGAAAATACCGACTGTGTTCCACTCTATTCCGTTCTTCCTCATATTATTTGAAACGTGGTGTCCACACTTTCAATGGCATAATGTCTTATCCATTCGATCAACACATTGATTAGAACGATTTTAACAATAAACGCATTAATTTAAAAATGCTATGAAATACTTCAACTCCGTCTTCAAAAATTTGCATAAACATTGTCAAGAAACAAACAATAAAGACGATTCAGAGAAAAGAAAGAAATGCCGAAAATAAAATATGTTGGTATTGACATAAAATGTATTGAAGCGTTAAACAAGCTCGGTTAAAGGGTTATAACATGTCAAAGGCGTTTTTACATGTCTGTATGTCTGTCTATAGGTCGAAGTGTTTAAGTTCAAACAAGGACATGCTCCCGAAACATTGTTTTATTTCTAATAACGTCTGTGCTTAATCAGGTCTTATTGTTTTTGGTTTTCATGAAGGTATGTCGTCTTTCAATATTTCTTTCTTTTCGTACGTGCATTTCGGCAATTCAGGCCATAAAAATGATTGGAAATATTGCTTCAATATTTCTGTTCGTTTGATTAGTTGTAATACATTTAGAAATGATATTCTTCTAATGCAGTATGTGTTCAAAAACATTATACATTGTTTTTCGTTTTTTTCAAGGTACACGTATATTCATCTTTATGTGTCTTTTCGCACACATATCTAGGTATTTTGAGACATTCATCAGTTAATTCGGATTGTTATACGTATTTTCATACATCTTTGATAGTTCGAAAAATGCTCCAAGCATTTCAGACTGAAAGCCATCTAGTTGTTTAGAATAAAATACATGAACATTTTTTCTTGAGATTTTTGCCATGTTTGTGGCTTATAGTTCGTACTTGACCACTTCATTTTTTGCTGATTGCCGACCTTACAATCAAAACAAATTTTAAAATAATAATGTTAATTTTCTTGAATTATATTTTACTCCTCGTACTACCTTTTTGTTCCAGTAAAGGATATAGTGTGCGTAGATCCGTAAATTTGCGACGGTGCGCCTCAGATAAAACACGGTGGATGATCAAATGATGCAATAATTACCGAATATCTTCAATAACTTTGTTAATACGGGACCGATTGGAATTCGGTTTGAAGCAGAGAACGTGGACAGACGTCATGCATTACATGGACGTGGTTGATTTGTGAAAAATCAACTGATAAAAAAGTTATTGAAGATAAACCAAGATTTTGGTTTATCTTCAATAACTTTTTTATCCGTTGATTTTTCAAAAATCCATCACGTCCATGTTATTCCTAACATTTTTCCACCTTCTCTGCTTCAACCCGAATTCAAATTGGCCAAGTATTGCCAAAGTTATTGAAGATTATCGGAAATTCTAAGTCACGTGATTATACACAGTGTAAAAAGCGCCAAGCCCTGTACAAAAGAAGTCAATTCCATTACATCAGACAACGTGCACGGAGTTTAGCATTCTCTTTTATTTCGTAGGCGCGTTTCGTAAATGCATTCAATGCATTTTTCACATGTTTTCAATGCTTTGACAACAACCTGAGGAATTTTTGTCTGCACGCTATTTTGAATTAATTTTCTAGGTGCGAATAAAACTAATTGGACCGTACATTGCATATTGTCAGATTCATAGAAGAAATACGTACTAGGAAGATTTATCGTTTTGCAAAGCGCATTTAATTATTAGATATTTTTGGCATTGGTCATTGAATTTATCATATTTTCATTGAGCTTTGTTTTACATTTATAAATAGAAGGTAGGCTTTAATTTAATAATTTCTTTGTGAACTGAAATTAACGATGTCATAGCCTGTTAAACGAAGTCTTTGCTCGTAGACAAATACGAAAACGAGTTATGGGCATCGATTTAGATTTAACTCTTTGAAATATGTTTATCTTTTTTTGTCTGGCAAAAGTACAATCTGATATGTATAGTTCTCATTAATGAATAATTTACAAAATGTATTTTCTGAATCAAACCATGGATTTAAGGTAACCAAACCCTCAAAAGCACCAAAGAGCTAGAGGCCAAATTTGAAAAGTGGCAATAATTCCTAAAGTGTGTTACATTCCAATTCCAAATACAAACATAAGCATTTTTCACCGTTTAGAATTTTTAATTAATGCGTACTTATGGAAATATTTGACAAAAAAACCTCAAAATCACCTCCCTTGCATATGAGTAAAGAGTAAAATATATTTGTAAATTATTTTTTCCTTGAAGCATAATCTTGTTATCCGCCATGGTGAATCAACTTAATATGTGAAGTGTATTCTACAAGTTTGCGTAATTTGATGCATTTCGTATGGCTAGAAATTGCTGTTTTTTCAGGGTCTGTAAACCTTAATTGCCTATAGATTTGTATTCCATTAATTATTTACTAAGATAAAAAAGAGACGTACCTTTTTTTCCCATTTTCCTTTAAAACGAATTGATTTGCAAAGGGTTAAAACAACAAGTTGAAATTGTAGATGTCGCCAACTATATGCTTTGGATTGTTGGAAGACAAACGTCCTTCTTGGTATAATCTAAAATATTTTAGAATGGGATCGGCAAATTGACAGAGTCGTCCCACAATACAATAAACAAATATCCAAATTTTCGTGTGTACACGATATTTTGAATTAATTCAAGGACGGCGTAACAAGTTAAGATTTTATCTTGTTCTAGGAAATAGTAGCCCAATACCGATACAACGCTTCAAAATTGTTATTAATGCTCAGTAATTTCAAACACGTTCCAAAACGAAAGGAAAATAAACGATTTAGAAATAGACAATACTTGAATTGACATACACTTAAATGTTTCTCTCGTCATACCAAAACAAAAAATAATACAAAAATAAAAAGAAAAAAAAAAAAAATAAACAAAGTTAACAATATTACACATGATCATCAACTTGTAGACAAAATATAAGACGATGTATGTAGAAGGGAAGCAGATGACAAATCAGTTATTGTTGGCGCAAGATCGTATGGCACATGTTTACGTTTTGTTCAAATGTAAACAAAACAGTGTTCGATAAAACGCAGAAAACTCTGAACAGTGAACAGACCGCTCTATCACTGTACCTTAATTTTCAACATGTCTACGTCACTATTTATAAAGAATTTATTCATCTTTTATACATCTCGTACAACACTGTCTTGTTTACATTTTGACAAAATGTAAACATGTGCCATACGATCTTGCGCCAACAATAGTTTGGAGCTGTATGTTGTGTAAATATACAGTATATAGACCAGTCTAAATGCAAGGCGTTGCACAGTACAGCATTGACAATACCAAAATTTGAAAACGTTCAGACTTCTTTGTAAAAAAACGAAAAGAAAATGCTGGTTTATTTATTTCATTTCTATACCATACCCGAAAAATGTTTTTTATTAGCAGCATCAAAATGAGTCAATTCTTTGAAAATTTAACAAGTAAAGTGCAAAAACCATGGTGCCTCGGGTTATTATTCTATGGTTTTCTTTCGTTGGCTAATGATGTTGCGTTCAGGTTCTTATAGAAATGCATACCCCTTTTCTAGAGACGCGGTCTACTAAAGCATTAAAGGCTTGGTGTTCGCACTTGTAATATATCTTCTAGATTTATTGGAATTTGATGCAAAATTGTGTTTTTCCGCGCTTGTGCGAAAAGAAACCATTGAGAGTAAAAAGCATGTCAATGCTTTTCAACAAAAACCTCGTAACTGCAGCTTTTTCAAGCTGCAGTTACGAGGTTTTTTGTTGAAAAGCGGCAATGTCATGCAAGTGGTTATAGATGTCTATGTGGGAAGGAACGATTGCCGGGATGAGTCAGATTAACACTTCACCAGACGGCAAATTTGTAGAAGAATAATACCGTTCCAAAACGGCGAAAAATTGGAATGTTGTGAAAATACTGGATTGCATTTTAAAGGCTAACCATGCTAGATAATTTAGACTTTAGAACTACTTTGGGACAGTCGGTGTCTGCGTAGTTGCGTGTACCCTCCAAAGCCGATGTCTATTTATTAAACCATCAAATATGACCTCTGCATTTTTTGATACGCCAACAGCGTATTTGGTCGTCATAATCTAATTATAGCACATCATTTGAATTATCGAATCAAAATCATTCAGTTTTATCTTGTATGATCATTACGTAAACATTACGTCGCTTCTATTTTTGGCTGAAGCTGGTAATATTTGAATTATCGAATCAAAATCATTCAGTGTTTTCTTGTATGAATACGTATGTATACGTTACGTCGCTTCTATTTTTGGCTGAAGCTGGTAATTTGAAGCGTCAGCCAATGGATATTTCTATCAGATTATTCAAATGTTTTGTTGTTTAAGCCAACGATTGGATAACGAAACCCCACAAAGGCCCCGAGATTAGACGAGAAATGACGCCGTGTGAACAGAGTATCATTCTATCGAAATGTAATGAAGAGATAAGGTGCTCTGTTTTAACCCATTACCACACAATGACTCCTTTTGACTCCCCACAAGATAATGGCTTTGGAAAACATTGTGGAAAATGAAGAAATTGCTTGTGACAAGCAATTTCTTAATTTCCCACGATGTTTTCTACCCTAAAAGACAAAAAATGTACAATATCATTCACTTGAAATTGTCGTCTGCATGATCATTATGACTTTTTTGGATCAGTCTAGAAAATTGTTGTTTGGTAGGAGAGTAAGTTGTGTGGTACATCTGGCAAGATAAATATACAGAATCAAAAAACTTTCGCGTCGGTAACACGATTTGCGCTTTCTATCGATGATCAGTTTACAATAAAACTTATTAGAAATGAAAATGACAGGTTTTTCAGAAAGATACTTACTTTATTTTGAAGGGTTTAAGAAACAAGATGCAAATTTTCTCTAAACAGAACGATCTGCAAACAGAGGTTGACCTATTCATGAATACGATATTCCATGTATACTTTTTACGGTAGACTATAAAATGGATTAGATTTCGTTATAGGTCTTTAAGCACACTGATAGAATACATGCACGACCTCTAGAAATATGGAACCTACAAAATTATTTGATTCCTAAGTCCCAACTTAACTCTCAACCTATAATACCAATCGTAGCAAATCGAAGTATGCTATTCATCTGTTCGTGTTTTAAGGCTATAAATCAATCGGAACATGTCCCACACTTGTTTAACTATTCCATTATCAGGCGAAGTTTTAAAAAGAGCAAGACAAATTGTTTGAATTCATTTATTCACGATAGTAATCTATACTTTTTGTGTGGTATTATCTGTCGTAACTTTGTGTGTTTAAATCTTGCTTAAAAATTTGCCGAAATACATGTATTATTGCAAACGCATCCAACTTACTTAAAAAAGAAAATGGTATTTCTAAATTCGAATGCATGTTTTTTATGCTATACTTCCAATTTCACTGGTTGATCATTTGGTAGGATTTGTTTCGTTGTGTAAAATAAACATGAACTCCGTTGAAGAGAGAAGATCTCGTTATTTATTCTTTTCTGATAAATGATTCCATTTTAGATTTTGTCTGATTTTATCGTCTATTTCTCTTTTAGATTTTTGGTCTTATAAAATTGTCGTCTTGAAAAGATAACACGATATATCGTCGCTTTTCTTTGAAAAAATAAATACAAAAAAAAAGAAAAACATCGTAACTGCAGCCTACCGGAAGCCGAAGTTTTGGGAGAAGAGCAACGAGATCATGTCGTTGCTTTTCTGCAAAAACCTCGTATCTGCAGCTTGTTTTAAGCTGCAGATGCGAGATTTTTTAAGAAAAGCAGCGATATATTCCAATATCTTAGCATTTACCAATAGTTCAATACTACAAGACTTTTAACGCGTTTAAAATTCCAATGTGCGGGGTTTATTAAAATATCAAATTTCACTAGCTTTTTCTCTCTCTGTCCAAAAGCCCTGTCTATATAATAGACTAGCACTGCTTAGATTGTCTATTTTGCAGACGACTCTCATTTAAAGATAGTCTATAGGAATTAAGGTATGGAATTAAGAATGAAAATTATTGTGGTTTTATATAATGTGGTTTAATATAATTTGTGGATGTTAATTGTGATAAAAGGAAACAGTTCCCTACATGTATATAATCATGTTTTATTTATCATAGAACGCATTGAATTATTTTGGAATAATTTTTTGAATGTTAATTGTGATAAAAGGAAACAGTTCCCTACATGTATATAATCATATTTTTTTATCATAGAATGCATTGAATTATTTTAGAATATTTTTTTAAATTAAGTTTATATTAAATAATTAATAATTTATCAATATAATATAATTATTGTAATAATGATGGAGAATTCTTATATTCTTTTTCGATTCTTCTTTCGAGTGGTAAATAAATTATTTCTCAAACAAGCTCTGGTTTTAGCTTACATACATGCGACGGAGAGAAAGTTTGCATTAAAATTAAAAGAAAAGGAAAAATGCTGATAAATGTCATTTTCTCCTTTAATCTGAATATTCGCTATGTAACTATGTCCAACTTTTTTGTTATTTTATCGCTTGAATTTGTATTAGCTTAAAATTCATTATTAAGCAAAAGGGTCAACTCTGAAATTCAATATAATTCATTGTGATAAGAGGAGATTGTGTCTTAAATGTGCATGAATATGTAGCATATTTCTTCCTTATTTTATGTTTATGTATCTCTTTATTGTGCAGTTTCGCAACAAATTGTTAGTTTCCAAGTCCCAATAGCAGATTCCTGTGCATTAACCCCTTCTTTATAAGTGTCTAGTTTTCAAATAGCAAGCATCAATGAGAAGGATTTCACTAACATCGAGGGAAAATGAGAAATACCTGTAAGAAATATTTTGCTTTTATCAGTAAAAGGAGAAGTGTGCTGTATCTTCGTGTCTTTTGTTTATATAAATACCAATATCACTCTTCATCTATCTGTTCGAAAGACACGGTTTAACCCGAACTTATGACGGGGAATCACGTGCCTCGACATTTTCGATATTTTTCAACAATTCTATTGGTTTCGATCTATGGCGAATTTGATTTTTTAAATGCTAAATGCTAAATGTAGAGAGTCTATTTTAGATAACACCCGCTAAAAATTATTCACGATCAAGAAAACTTTTGATATGTCGTCAATATTTTTTTTATCAGGTTTTGTTACGAAATATTCACAAAAATAATGAAAATCACCGGCTTTTTCCAGCCTTCTCAGCTTCAAATTATTGTCACGTGTTGATAGATTGAAGAGTTTTTTGTAGTTGTGTCACTTAATTCCCCGCCGTAATAATATGATAGACGAAGAATGCAAAGTTCATCGTACAGACTGTCTGAGCATGTGAGAAATGGGGTTGTGATATTTTTATGGAGTTTGTGCATTATAATTTGATTTGTGGATTTTTATTACGAAAAAATGCGAAGTAGATCTACGCACTCCATTTTTTACGATTCACTTTATTTATTCATTTGTGTTTGTCCATTTGTTATTCAATATACATTCGTTTCAAGTTATTTGTATCTATTCAGGATTTGTTCGCATTTCTTCCAAGACCTCGTACAAAGACAACTTTCAACAAGATGTAATTAAGAGAGTATTTTAAGAGAACAACGTATCCCTTTCCCATACAGCATTTTTGACTGCACCAAATCGAAAGGATCCGCAGATTAAAAGGAACAATAACACATTAAAGGGACATACCATTCCCATTTCATCTTTTTAAAGTATGTTTTGATGCCATCACTGGTTATTCTAATGCGAACATTATGCTATCAGTTTTTTTGAAATTGTTGCTGATAAGCGAAAACCACGCCTTTAAAGTTGAGACAGAAAAGACAAATTCCATATACATCTGAACTGCTGTCAACATCAATTTGTTTAATTTTAACTCAAAAATATATATTTCTCATAAACAGCGCAATACTTTGGCTAGAAATGTGCATAATTTACTTAAGAAAATTATGCTCTTTCAGATAAAAATAAAAGTAAAATTTACGAAAAAATATCATGAATGCCACTTTAAACTTAATACCTTTATGAAATGTATTAAATAGTATAGATAATAAAAAACAAAACATATAAACAATAAAATAAAAGAAAAAACGTGTAACATAATTACTCATTTGATAAAACATTGCGAGGGTGTTTGTCAAGCCACTGTGACAATTTCCATTAAAACCCCACAAGTACAATATCATTATCATCTAGAATGCATTAACCCTTTCCCAAAACGTTGACAAATTGTGCCAGACCAGAAGTAAAATAGTTGTAAAAGGAATTGTGCTCATAAATGAGATTCTGTATACATTTTGCTATTTAGGAAAATGCTTATGATCAGTAGTTTCTCATTTTTCTCAGTGTCGTCAAAATGTACTCTTCTATGGGCGTTTAAATCGGTTAACCCTTTCCCAAACAAGACCTGGTTTTGACGTCTCTATTAGAAAAGGCTTTGGAAAACATTGAAACAAAAGAAGAAACTGCTGATAACCAGCAGTTTCTCCTTTTGTCTCAATATTTTCTTTGCCATATTGTACACAAATTATATCTTTAATAACTTCCCTTTTGTCATTTTGGGCAGTTTTTGAAGTGGGTCACCCTAAAATTTTATCGTTTGGGAAAGGTATAAAAGGGCAAGTTAACTCTCCGTGTAAAATATCCATTAATTATTTACCAAGAACAAAGTTAATGTTGGAAAACGAAGTAAATAAAGTTTGACAGCTATGTGCCTTTAATTCATTTCAAGTATGTCTTCTTCGTATGACAGTGTGCTGTGTTCGAAAAAGCCGTAACCGACCATAAAATTGCTCAGTTCGTGTTAATCCGAGTTTTCTCGGATGAAATTCGCTCTTAGGTATGTTTATGTCACTCATTTAATGAGCGACATAAACATATCAAAAAGCGAATTTCATCAGAGAAAACTCGGATTAAGTTCGTGTGTTTGACTGTTCTTTTGTATTCTTAGACTACTTATAAGTCGTGCACTTATAGTGTCTGTATTTTTTCTGTCCGACCGTGCCTGAGAATTTATCAGCCATGGACGTCACACTGTCAACAGACTTACTTTACTTGAACGTTTCTTTGACAATTTCAACATTTTAACTTGTAATGACATAATGTCGTAGGATTTTAGAAAATACACTACATAAGCCAACCGCATTTTATTTTGTGGTTAGAAATTTAATTTTCTTATTCGGTTAGTTGATTCAAATCTAATAAGAGGAACATTCTTGAAAAATTGATCAGATTAATTGGTGACAGATTTACATGTATATCAGTAATACAAGAAGGATAAACGTTTATTGTGAATGTTGAAGTTCGCGGGGTTGATCAAATGTGACATATTGAATTAGGTGGTATAATGTCGAATGCATCTAAAAGACGTAAAAGTACAAAATTCCCTACACCGTAAAAGCTTTTACACCCATAACCTTATACGTCAAATAACATCCAAAGACCTTGGAACATGTAAATTTATAAGAAAATAGATAGGGATTGTGGGTGTATGTGATTATTGGTTTAGTGTGCAGAAGAATAGAAGTGAACAAACAATATAGTGAAATTAACGTAAGATAAAATTATTTACGAGCTTTGATTTGACATTCCATAACGTACCAAATCGCTGATCTCCAGCCGTCGGTTTTTAAAGAAAAGCAAAGAAATGTGAAAAGATATGATAGCTTTTACGACATCAAAGATACATGCCGTCAAGCATTTGAAGACACTTTCCGCCATTTTTATTCCAACCTACAACAACATCTTGCTTAAATTCCAGACTCTTGCATTCTACGAAAGTTGATTTTAGGAAAAAACGCATTTCCCACAAACTTTAAGGTTTAGCTACATCAGACGTCAAAATCAGTGATTTTAAGGGAAACGGTTAACGATGAATGTCGTAAAACATTTAAAGACACATTTTGTTAAATCCCAAATGTCGTTAAAACCATGGTAACAAATGTATAGGTTTTAAATTTATCTTAAACAAAACATTACGACCTTTAAGTTTCATTTATTATTTAGATAAGTTTTATTGTCGGTCTCTGATAACCATTTCCCGAAAAAAACCACTCACGGTTTTGAAGTCACAATATTAATAGAAAATACTTGGGAAAACATTGTGAAAAAAGAAGATAATGCTGATGATCAGCGTTTTTTTCTTTTTTCTCAATATTTTCTGTGCTATATTGTATAAAATTTCCTCTTTCGTTAACATTCACCAAATGCCGTCTGCAGCAGCAATAGAATTGTCACAGTTCGACATTTTGCCCTTTGTGAAAGGGTTAATTTTTAGAGTGTGCCATTTTTATACTGTAAATCAATCAACGATTTATGGGAACCGCAAAGAAGGGCGGGCAAACTTGTAAATCTCCTTACTCTTTCTCAGGCGGCAAAAATAAAATTTGTTCCATTTTAAAATGGTTGTTTAGGAATATGAATTTGGAGAGAAAGGGTTAACTTCACCATTCCGTTCTATTCCCGCTATGTTTTTTTCATGTACATGTAGCAACCTACGTATAGGTCCGGTTGGGTACACTAAAACAAGATGTTTTTGGTGGCGTGACCTTTTCGTACGATATGCACACTAGAAATTACTCTCCAAAGCCGAAGTCTATTGATCGAACCATCAAATATGACCTCTGCAGTTTTTGATACACCAACAGCCTATTTGGTTGTCATAATCTAATTATAGCACATCATTTGAATTATCAAATCAAAATCATTCAGTTTTATCTTGTATAATCATTACAATATTATACAAATATAATTACGTCGCTTCTATTTTTGGCTGAAGCCGGTAATTTTTGAATTATCGAATCAAAATCATTCAGCTTATCTTTTATGATTACGTATACATTACGTCGCTTCTATTTTTGGCTGAAGCCGGTAATTTGAAGCGTCAGCCAATGAAAATTTGTATCAGATTATTCAAACGTTTTGTTGTTTAAGCCAACGATAGGATAACGAAATACCGAAAAGGCCCGAGATTAGACGTGAAATGACCCCGTGAGAACAGAGTATCATTCTATCGAAGTGGAATGAAGAGATAATGTACTCTGTTTTAAGAGAGTAACTAGAAATAAGACAAGTGCCTGCATTGATTAAACAGTTTGCGAAATCTTGAAATAAAGAAGAACACAAAAATCGTTTCCATATAATGTGTATACAAATTATTATTTTCCTTTTAATTTTCTGAATATCAACGAATTTTATTGTTTGATTAAATTCTTAGCAAATTCAACCTCATTACAAAGGTAATAGATTAATAGTCTACGAATTTGTCTACTATTTCATCCACGAATACCAATTTTTATGACAAAGTCTAGCCAATTGTTTTCATTATTAGATCTACCATTTTCCAAAATTGACGCTTTTTTACGCAGTTTGGGAAACACTGAGGAGAAAGAATAATAATCATCGTTTTCTCGTCTTGCCTCAAAATCAGCTATGATATATTGTACGTACTAGAGGAGTCCACCAAAATCTATTTTGTCGTCAGCGATAACTTTCAAATTGGACAAATTAGAATTTGCGCTATTTAGGAAAGGGTCAAAAGTGATAGGATGCCAGATTTTGAATTACAAGAAAAGTTCATGATTTGGGGGGGGGGGGGAATTCTTCTTACATTTTTTACCCATGATATTTACAATATTTCCATATTGTTTACGTTTATTTTACATTAGCTTACGATATTACAATCATGAAATCTTATCGTTTATTTTTATTCCAGAACAGAAACATCTTTCAACAACTTCCGGATTCCAATATTTACCGATCAGAGACGATTTTTATGACCGAGAGTACACGAAAGTCAACGGAAACAGCCGAAGATCACCGAGAGTAATTGGAAATATGTAATATGTCATAACATTTGAATTCTCAGACGTATTCCATATTGTGGCATCAAAAAAGGTATAATTATTAACCCTTTCCCAAACAACAAAATTTTAGGGTGGTCCACTTCAAAAGCTGTAAAAAATGACACAATGGATGTTGATAAAGATAATATTTGTGTAAAACTTGGAACAGAAAATATTGAGACAAAAGGAGAAACTGCTGGTTATCAGCAGTTTCTTCTTTTGTTTCAATGTTTTCCCAAGCCTATTTTATTAGGGACGTCAAAACCAGGTTTTGTTTGGGAAAGGGTTAACCCTTGTTCTACTGGTTTTAAATTCTCTTTAAAATTACTTGCATATTTAAGAGTTATCTTAATCAGATTGCTTTAAGTTTTGCTACCATAACCAGATCAGAAATCAGACAGTGTTGACTAAGATCAGACTGCACGTCTGTGCAGGCTGATCTTAGTCTATGCTGTTTGCCAGAGCTTTGGTCACAACAAGACTATGAAGTTAACAGAATAAGAAAGGTTAATTATTTAATGAACTCTTCATTATTTTTGCGGAAGATAGTCTGTGCAGGATTGAAACTTTGATTCCATATTGTTACTTAACACGAGACAAAATATGAGAAGAAAATTTAAGTAGACATATGTGATTTACAGTTTAAAAATGAAAAATATATCGAATAAAGCTTCGAAACTGCTGAATCTGTGTGTTTTAAAACTATCACTTTACAGTGATTTTCTGTAAAAATAGGAATTGTGCTTGTGACACCAAATTAAAGATGGTAATATCGAATACTTTCAATTGGTAAACATTAGGTTTTCCGTTTAATTTGTTAGATTTGACTCATGAAATCTTAATTGTGTATTCTGTTATGTTTTAACCTGTCTCCTAAGAAAGGGCCTTCATAAATTTTTACTATAGTGTTTAATAATTATTGTCTGTTAAGTTGGACTTATAATGTTCCTTTTAAGTAGAAAACAGAACTTTCCAAAACAGATTGTTCGTTGCTTTATGACTAAGACATTTCGTATAAGCTTAGGCGGTGCTTATACAAGGTTGTTATTTCCTGTCGAACATGTTTTCTGGCTTGTAACCTCGTCCTTTAAGTCACGACTTTTGAAAATTACACACCCAATGATTCATGACTAATTCTTTTTAAACACATATATTTGTGTTAGTCCGAAAAAGGAGAAAAACGACGAGTGGAAAGAAAGCCAACACAGAAACTACATGTGATCAAGATGCAAAAAGATTATTATAAAATAAAAGGATATTGAAAAAATCAGATTATCTCAAATAGGCCTACCAATGCCACCTTTACTAACCAAAAACGATTTTTTGCTTAAGTTTGAACGTAACTACAAATAGCAAATCTGATTGGCCAAATCTCATTTCTTATTACACAATTGGCGCAAAACTATGTGTAAGTTCGATAGTAAAACGGACCCAATAGTAAAACCTGCTAAGATTTCCTATGTAGGCCTACATGTAGCAAGGTAGAAGCTTTGTATCTTTGCAATATCAATTCAATTTTGTTCTTGTTTCAGGCCGCATCAAAAAGAGGACAAAATTAGCAAGGAACAAGTCTAGACGTTTCTTCAAGCCTATGAACAGCTAACCAATCAAAACAGTCGACAACCACTCCTAGAAAAAACAGTTACCTTGGCGGATTCGTTTGAATTTCCGTTAGCCATGAGCTTGAAATTCATAAAACTATTATCCGGATAGTGAAGAAAGTAGCAATATATCCTTTAGCGGTTAATTAACAAGAATTTGATTACAACTCTAATTAGATCACAAATATTACATTGAAATGTGTTCTTTGTGAAAGAAAATTTGACCGGAAATGGCGTAGGTTCCGGTCGGATGCCAGGATGTGAAATAAACATGACAATAATTTTCAAATGTAGGCCTATTTTCCGGAAATATAATCAATTTCTCGCTGCAAGATCTCGCGATGAAATCTCGTGACACGTGATTTAAGACTATGTGTTTTGTGACTTGTCTGGAATGTCCCTAGTGTGACTATGGTTACGAAGAATGGCGATGTCACGTGTTATATTCGTACTGGATTTTACGCTCTAGTGGTTCTCATGGTTCTTCGACACGGTGCTGCACAGTTGGCCGGTAAGTTGTTCTTCTCTTTTTATCGAAATGTTTTTATTTGATTGGTATGGTATTATTGTTAAACATTAATTGTATTAACATTTTTAAATGCTGAAACTGCCATGAACATGTTTACGAGTGCTGACATCCTGTACGATCGGCATAAGAAAACTAATTTCTGAAAGTCTGTTCCATTATATTAGATGTGGCTTTTCCACGGTGGATAATCACGTGACACAATATTTTCAGAAAATCTTCAATAACTTTGTAAATACTGCACCGATTTGAATTCGTTTTGAAGCAGAGAATGTGGACAGACGTCACGCATTAGATGGAAGTGGTTGATTTATGAAAAATCAACTGATAAAAAAGTTATTGAAGATAAACCAAAATTTTGGTTTATCTTCACTAACTTTTTTATCAATTAATTTTTCAAAAATCCAACACGTCCAGCTTATTTCTGGCATTTTCCCACCTTCTCTGCTTCAACCCGAATTCAAATTGGTCAGGAATTAAAAAGAAAGATACTGTATTAAAGATTATCAGAAATTCTGAGTCACGTGATTATACACCGTGTTTTCTAAGATAGAAAAATAAGACTTACTTTAGAAATTATATTTTGTTATCAAGCCCGTTTGCTGGTTATGTTACCAGATGATAAATGCTAGCACTCGAAAGATAGACAATAGGCCTGCGTTCATTGTTTCAATTGGCTTTATCTGTATCTCAAATGTCCAGAACGTTGCCTTTTCCCCGAAGACGCACAGAAGAGGCAATTTTACCATCGTAAATTCTTACTAAAAAGGATAAACGAAACCAATGTGAATTGTACATTTGTTTCAAACAATAACACCATTGTCAAATATCGAATTTGGAATTCAGGAAAAAGTAAAGCTGTAGCTAAAGAGTAGATAATTTCTTATTACTGTTCGATATACATACACTTCTTAGAATTAAATAAACGTTCGAAAAAGTTATACTTTATAAAATGAAATTAATGGTTATCTCCATATGGTCCTCTTTCTTTTCTCATATTTCTTAGCATTAGAAAAGAATACTTAGAGTTTCATTAAATTTCCGTGATATTTTTTATTGAATGAGAAATAAAATGAAGATAAATGCTTTATTTTATTGTGTACAAAGTATACACTCTTGAATATAAGCGGAAACTGAGAGAAGTAGTATTAAAGAGTAGATGTAATTGCATTTTCATGAATGAAGCGCCAACAACCACTTTGTCAAACGCTGCTTTTCAACAAAAAACTCGTAACTGCAGCTTAAAACAAGCTGCAGTTACGAAGTTTTGTTGAAAAGCGACGATAAGTTCACTGTACATGTTTCATGGTTTTTGTATTGAGTGCGGAAAAGTCCCACAGGTACCTCACAGGTACCTTAAACAGAGCAATGGTGGAATGGGGACATTGCATCCTAAAAATTCTAATCCGAACCCTTTCTTGTGGTTTCCCATTACAGTCGCCTTGATAAGACGATTTTTATGATTTTTCACGATTTGATCGTCGATAAAATATCGTCGCCTCGTTTTTAGCGTGCGCTAACTCCATTTTTACAAAAATCCTATATTTGGTATCGTTGTGTTCGTATTTTTATGCTCTATCTCCTGAACACCAGGTGTCCTCGATTGGCGGGCTGGTTTTTGAGAAATCGCGTATGCATATTGCTCTATGTCCTGATTTTTGTCTATAAGTTGATCCAAATTTTATCCTATGTCCAAGACATAGAGCAATCTGTGCCTAAAAATTTCTCTCCTCCAATGAAAATAAGAATAAAAACCACGTGACCTGTTATGTGACAAAAACACGAATTCCGATTACAAAATGTGAACAATAGATTTCTATCGAAGATTTTTATAATATATAATCTTTAAAATAAATGTAATTGAAATTGATTTTGGCACACAAATGCTTCAACAAGTAGATTTTTCTAAACTATAACTCATGTAGCCATTATGAAAAGCAAAATATATTTCTTTGGAACGAAAATGATATGAATTTGTTGCAATTTAAGTCTATGTAGACGAGAGTCTGTATCCTTTACGATGCCATAAAAAGTTTTAATCAATTTGTACTCGAATATTTCTTTTTACTTTATCTAGAACAAAGGCCATCGGTTCGTAATACAACCGCATGCGTTGTCCCATTTCTACGACAAAACGACAATTTGTCTTTTTTTATGATTCGTAAGGTGGGCCTAAATAGCAAATAGTGTTTTTCTGAGTTATTTTGCTCTATCTCCTTTAAAAGTGAGAAGTGTGCTTGAAAATGACAGAATTTGCTCTATCTCCAAACAGGAATAATGATTTTCTCAAAAAAGGCTCCATCGTTTCTTATTAAATTTCGCATGTGGATAGTTAAGGTTATTTCTGTCTTGCAAAATTTGGGTCAATTTCAAGCAAAGATAAAAAAAAGTTATGAGGGTCTGAATCTTTAAAGTCGATTTTCTCGGAAAAGTGTTTCGGCAGTTAGCGCAGCTTAAAAACAAGGCGACGATATATTTAGCCATACATTTTTAAAAGGCACTGTCTTGAAAAAAAGTTATACTTCGTTTATTCCATCCATAATTGTCTATAAAACACTTCGTGCAACTCCGAGCGTCATCCGTAACATTGGAGGGTATCCCTCGTCAATTTCAGTTGCAACGGATGACACCTTGAAATTGACGAGAGTATTTTGCGTTTATTTTCGTTGCCATGGATCACGGTGTTTAATCACGTGACTCAGATTTTCCGATAATCTTCAATATCTTTTTTAATACTTGACCAATTTTAATTCGGTTTGTAGCAGAGAATGTGGGAAAATGCCAGGAATAAGCTTGACGTGTTGGATTTTTGAAAAATCAACTGATAAAAAAGTTATTGAAGATAAACCAAAATTTTG
This sequence comes from Fragum sueziense, assembly GCA_963680895.1. Classification (NCBI taxonomy): domain Eukaryota; kingdom Metazoa; phylum Mollusca; class Bivalvia; order Cardiida; family Cardiidae; genus Fragum; species Fragum sueziense. The sequence continues at coordinate 35,743,596 of OY804609.1, read as the reverse complement.
GTTTATCTTCAATAACTTTTTTATCAGTTGATTTTTTAAAGATCAACCACGTCCATCTTATGCGTGACCCCTCTCCAGATTCTCTGCTTCAAACCGAATTCAAATCGGTCCAGTATTTACAAAATTATAAAAGATTTTCTGAAAATATTTTTATCACGTGATTATCCACCGTGTGGATAACGTCGGAAGATGCACGTAGTGTATGGTATCCAATGAGGGGTTGTAACCCTTAAGAACATGCTTTGCAGCGCAAGCGACATCATATTATTCGGGATAAAAAATTAAGCAGATAAGCTCTTATTTCATAAGTATAAATTCATGTTTTTCCGAGGAAACGAAATCAAATTGAATTAATGTATGATTTTATTTTCATGTAAGATGCTTGTTAGAGCACTTTGTAGATTGCATGTTATAATTATTATGTCTGATTCATTTATGTAAAAGTTACTTCTTATTCATGAAAACTCAGTGCAGAGTTAATCCTTTCCCATAGTCTTCTTCATAAAACAAATTAATAGAAAAATTGGATCGAAGATTCGATGTTTCGTTACTTTTCTTACAAGTCTCGCAAACACAGCTTTAATAACGATTTGGTAACGATATTTTTAAGAAAGTCGAAGATAGAAAATGACCAATATTTATTGTTCGGCCGATGTCAACGTAGGGTAGATCGAACCGATTCGTATATATTATGATTTTCATTAGGATTTATAATGAAAATTATATAAGTCCTGTTTTTTGGTTATTATTCTGTAAAAGAAGCACATTGATTACATTTTTTAGCTAAAGGGTTAACTAGGTGTCACTCAAAAGCAGCCAGGTGGGTAAATTATACTAATGGCTTGTTTAAATACCAACACAGAAAAGCCGTGTAAATGATAAATGTACGATCACTTTTGGACCACAAAAATCCCTCAACGGGTCTTTAATTAGCGGGATGCGTTATTCAAGTTAAGTCCCATTTACAATTATAAATAAGTTATGGTTTGAAAAATGGGTATTTATAGCATTAGAGGCCAACATGGATCGAGATCAGCCTGTGCATACGCACAGTCTGATCAGGATCCATGCCGACACAGAAAACATGTGTAAATGATGAATATACCATCACTTTTAGACCACAAAAATCTCTCAACGGGCCTTTAATTAGCTCACTGACTTATTGCCCTCTTTACAAATATAAAATAGGTCTGCTACGAACAATTTGAACCTTTAAAGCTTTATATGCACAGTCTAATCAAAATCCATACCAACACAGAAAAGCCTTGTAAATGATAAATATAGGCCCTACCAACACAAAATCCCCCAACAGCTCTTTAATTAGATGCCTGCTTAATTAAATGTATCCATTTACAAATATTATTTGACCCGATTGCATAAACTTTGGTAATAACCAAAGTCTTAACCAAATGGTTAAATAGCTGTTTTGATAATATTTTTTACAACAACAACAACAACAACAACAACAACAACAACAACAACAACAACAACAACAACAACAACAACAACAACAACAACATTTAGCCATCTAATCGAAAATGATCAAGAAACTTGTTTCTGTTACAGCTCAAAGATTTAAGGGGGAATGCTCCAGTTTTTCGGAACACTCGGTCATTACTGTAGTAAATTAGATGTTTCGTACCAATATGTTTCGCTACCATATTTTCAATAATATAACACATCATCACAATTTACCATTTTCGACGGTAAAAGTGTATTTATTATTCGAAACTGATACCCTCAAGACGGAAATCAATCATATAGAGCAAGACAGTCGTAAGTGTGTATGCAGTTACCACTGTTTTGCGTCATTTTATTCATGTGTAGCTGATAAAAATTGCTGTAATTCATTAATAAATGCGCTGACCTATACATTTTCTTTTTGGATAATTACCAGGACATGCTGTTTAATACAATGAGGGAGTTTTATCAAATTCTATTACGTACAACTTGAAATATTTCCAAAAATATGCAAATTTTGAAATAAAATACTCTAGCCTCGTTGATCTAACCGAACACGTGAGCGTGCTGTTTTATACATTTACGCGTTTATAATAGCACATATTTTGGGTTTTCTGTTCTTATTAAATGTAAGACGTTACTTTGAATCCGTTTTCGGGACTAAACAATGAATATACAGCATTTTATTAGCATTTTAGTGACCTTGGACAGGTGCAAGAAATTATGCATTTTTTCGCTGTAGGGGTATGTGATACGAATGCCCATAAAATTCAAACAAGATCGCTGACCATCCATTTTTATTTTATTTTTCAATTGGTAATAACATGTTATTTCAACATAAAAAATATAAATGAATTCTATTATTGGGAACAAAATAGGAAACTGGAGCATTCCCCCTTAAGAGGACACGTTCGCCAAGATTTTTTTTTACATTTTTTATTTTCTCATTATCATAGGGCAAAGTGTTCATGAACAGGATTACCCAAACATTAAACTGTTAGCTACAAATGGTAGATATTTAAGTTATTTTATGAAGATATGCTTTTATAATTTACACTGTCGTATATAATAACTAATGACTTTATGTCATTATAGAAAGTACAGTACTAAACTATTGCAAAGTAATGTGCTTCAAATATGAAATTCGACATTTCTTTTTCGACAAAATACAAATTGGAATGTTTTCATATCGACAGAGACATTCTGCAAAATTTCATCTTGTCTTTTCGAGTAGCCTATCTGAACGCACATCGATTCTTCTATTCCAAAACCTCCCAACTTCTTATGTTAAAAAACCGACTGTTAGTCTTTTATGGTATTTGTATAAAATATACTTTAATATCAAATGAACTTGTCAATGGCGATCTTAATAAACTACGTAGTTTGAAGAAATTCAAAGGATGAAGAAGTTTTAAGGTCATAGACGAAGGTAGACCTAAAAATGAAACTGCTCAATTTTAGACAGATTGTATACCTTGCCTTCTCGTCCATAACGAAAAGGCCTCTGTGTCACGTTTACACGTATCTGCACCAAATAACCATCTAATAACAACAAAATCCATTTTCGAACAAAGTAAAAAAGATGTTAGGTCCGACTACAGTTTGTATTGCTGTTATCATAATATGGTGGTGGAATTATAAAAGATTTGGAAAACGGAAACCAAATGGAAATTACATTGTTAAGAAGATGTGTTGGAGTAAATCTGAATAAGCAATTTTTTAAAAGAAATGAAATATAAATTTATCATTTAAAAAAGCGGTAGATTTTGTTGTGCATGTCAACGAAACAAAACTTCATGTTCAATATGTCAACTACTGTACGATATCTACTAACAGGTGTTTAGATATAAGTCTAAATGTCAATTATTGCTCGTACAAAATATATGTCATAGTTTCGAATTATATCTGTTGAAAATCAGTGGTAGTCATTTGAAAAATGCCCATTTTAACAAGAAGAATGTTGTATGTTCGTCATTTTCTCATTTCCCTTGACTTTTCTGTGCTATTACATCTTAAAATTTGGCGTGTGGAAGAAAGTAGTTACTCGTATGCTTTTTTCTTAACCCATTAACACACAGTGACTCCTTTAAACTCCCCACAAGGTAATGGCTTTGGAAAACATCGTTGAAAATGAAGAAATTTCTTGTGACAAGCAATTTCTTCATTTCCCACAATGTTTTCTACGTAAAAAGACCAAAAAATGCAAAATTTCATTCACTTGAAAATGTCGTCTGCATCATCTTTGAATTTGGACTAGCCTAAAAATTGCCGTTTGGTAATGGGTTAAGGCTTCAACAAGGAACTTTTCCATCGTTGTCAGACTTCGAGGACATTTTCGAACATTGAATATGGTTCATTTATATAAATACTAAAAGTTTGTTGTCAATTTTCCCGACTTGCCATTTGAAAGAAAACTCGATAAAATCAAACAACATATATTCAGACAGATTCATCCTAAGTTTGTGTCAACCCAAGGTAATTCTGTACCACCTTCCAATTGGTACATTCTTTTAAAATGTTTTTCTCTGGTTAAGGGTTAAGAATATAAATCATATTTTGGTTATAGTCTTTTAGTTTTTGCTGACTTGCCACTAAAAGAAAGTTAATAAAATAAAAAAATGTCTAGTCGGACAGATTCGTCCCCAGTTTTTGTCGTCCCAAGCTCCCCAATATCGTCTGTTTATTTAGACATGGCTAGAATAATGTTGTCTCATTCTGGAAAAAAGGTTTAGAATATAAATCATATTTTGGTTATAGTCTTTCAATGTTTTTGCTGACTTGCCAATAAAAGAAACGTTAATAAAATCAAAGAATGTCTAGTCGGACAGATTCGTCCCCAGTTTTTGTCGTCCCAAGCTCCCCAATATCGTCTATTTATTTGGGCATGGCTAGAATAATGTTGTCTCATTCTGGATAAAGGTTAACAATATAAATCATATTTGGATATAATCTTTCAATTTTTTGCTGACTTGCCAATAGCAGAAAGTTAATAAAATCAAAGAATGTCTAGTCAGACAGTTTCGTCCCCAGTTTTTGTCGACCCCAGCCTGGCGGTAAGATCGTCAATGAAAAACAAAGTAATGAATCTTCTTTAAATATAGTGTGAAATCGCGCTTTGTTTTAAGTTAGTCAATACTCAAATGACAAGATATAAGTTACTGAAGGGACATATTGGTTGACCTTAACTCTTTTCCCAAAAAATGAATAAATTGTAGACTTGTCCCATTAGTTAACAGTTTCACAGGCCATAGGACTTTACATAGTTGATGTAATTCAATGTATGGAATAGTCACATCATAGTCTTGAAAGCATTGGGAGATAACTAGAAAATACTGATAACAGTCAGGAAAGCATTGAGAGAAAATAAGAAAATGCTGGTGATCAGCATTTTCTTCTTTTCTCTCAATGCCTTCCAAAGATTTCCTGATTACGGACGTCGAAACAAGGGTATGAAATCTGTCTTTGTTTTAAGTTAGTCAATATTCAAGCGACAAGACATATCAGTTACACAGGGGAAATCTGCATTGACCTTCAAGGTGTCAGATCTGAATATTTTAAGACAAGAGGTCACACGATTCTGACCTCTGCCAATAAAGAATAAAATTTTAATGCAAAACAATCAAAGAGAAAATAAAACCCATATCATAAAACCTACTACACAAAATATAATAATATTTTAGAGGTATACGTCTATGAGACTAACTTGTTGCGAGCGATGTGATAAATCCAACAGGCCGTTTTCTACGTATGTCTTATTCTGCAAAGATCGACATATCTCAGTTACCGTGTGACTGTGTCCAGATTATGCTAATATTACTACGCCGTGCACATAACTCAATGCTCTTTCGCCAAAAATCAGCACAAAGAGAATTGTAATAAAAACGTGTCACTACCCTCCAAGGGCGGATCCAGGAATTTTTTCCGGGGGGGTCCAAGCCAAAGATTTTTTTCCAGGGGGGGGGGGTTCCAAGCTCAAATTATGGCTTAAAATGCAATAAATATGTAACGTTACACTAAATTTATATAGTAAAAATTTAATTTTTGGCCAATGCCAGGGGGGGGGGGGGGTCCGGACCCCCCGACCCCCCCCCCTCTAGATCCGCCCATGCCCTCCCTACCTCTCAAATCATATAAGTCGATATTTGAAATTTTGGAAGATAACGTACAAATTGCATGAATTCATACATGCTTGAATAATTCTAAATGTACCATACTTTTTACGTCACAATCAACGTAACACCTGTTTAAAACCAAAGCACTTTAATTGTGCATACACGATTTCAGTAACTATGTTATTTAGTGAATGATGGAATTTTGATGGTTTCTCTGTATGGGCTTCTGAAACAAAAGCATGTCTATTATTGTTATTTTTGGAAACATCCGCTTTTGCATACAACTGAGATGGTCGCTATTTGCAAAACACATCTATATTCAGAACTATACTAGATTTGCTTTTATATAGTAATCAGTTTTAAAGAACAGACACTGTGAAACTACAAATGCCAATAGATAAATTTGTAATACGCAAGACTATTTCTTTTTAAAGTTACAACATTTCAGCTGATCAACACATTTTGAAGAAGATCCACGGGAGGTGGCCCGAACAGCCAAGGTCATGTGATAATCATGTAACTTGATCACGAACCAGGGGGTTCGAAAATCATTTTGATAAAAATTATCTAAGAGAAAGGACAACGATTTCGAATGACATTGTAAGGCACACGATATACCCGATTTACTTAATTTGATGAGACGCAAGATAAACCCTTGCCATTGCTTATGTGTTAAATTTAACATTCATGCCATTTGTCATTCCTTTAACAACCTGTGCTATAAAGCGATTTCTAGAAATAATTACATGTTTTATTGTTTTTATTGTTTGTCCAAAGAAAATAAGAAGTATATGACCCTACGTGTAAATTGCTAGTGTAATATATGTGCAAATTTGTATCTATAAAATGTCTGCTATATTTAAATAATATACCGGTGGTTTCAATGTTTACATTGATAAAAGTTTCAAATCGTATTTTATTTCAAGCATGAAATAGCTATATTTGTGATACGTGAGATTTTCTTACCACTTTTAGTAAGGCAATATGGAATGAAGTACTTTTTCCTGATTTGTAGCGAATTTGCAGGATTTGATTAGTGCAGTCATATATACTGGTTAAAACTTTTAACCGCCAACTTTCATTTTTTTTCATTTGCGAAATGTTAACAATAATCTGATTGGTAGGACAGTTACCTCCTCGGAAAGGATGACCATTTGAATATCATTTCGCCCAATCGTTGGGTGTTATAGAATTAATGGTACTGTTTAACATTACTTCAAAGACAAGGACCCCCCCCCCATGTTCAGAAATCACAAAAAAGTAGTTTTTTGACAGAAATTCAGACAAAATTAAATCAAATTAAATTCTACACAATATTGCGCAGGTATGAACAGATTCTCTACATAAGACCCCATCCACCAATATTAAAAACTTTGAAAATCGAAATTATGGGTATAATGAATAAATTCATTGTAGACAGAATATTGCATTGCTCTGTAACGAGAACACTTCAAATATACCAGTCAAAACATCTCACCGCTATATTTGAAATGTTCTTGTTATAGAGCAATGCACCAATATATCATATTTCACAGGTGCAATTATTTGGTAATGCGTCGCTCAATTTTAATTCCTCGATTTTTATGAAATATGATTATTTTATGTGCTTTATAGTAATTTTACTACTCCAAAATGGCATAAATTGCAATGTGGGTAATCATTCTTAAACAGTCAAAATTAACACTGTTCCTATTCAAAAGATACCTGACACGACAAACTTAGCGTTTAAAGAGAATTTGTTTTCAACATAGCACAAAAACAATGGGTTAATGGGAAATGTTAGTTTTCAGCTTTTTTGCATTTGTCTCAATGTTTTCCAACCGTTTCAAATAGGCACGTCAGACCAGGGGACGTATTAACCAATAATTTGAAAGACAAAATTTCATAACAAGCCATCTGACTGAACGAGACGTATGTCTCGGCCAATCGGGTGTATTGTTCTGTGATTTTAAGGTATATGACCCATCATTAAAAACACTACTTTCAAGCCATATGAAATGCATTAGATTACACACACTTGTAGGCCTAAATACACTTCACATAAGGTGATTCACCGTGCCAAATTTCAAGATTATGCTTCAAGAAGAAAATTTTTTACAAATATTATTTTACTCTATATTCATATACAAGGGAGGTAATTTGGAACATTTTTGTCAAATATTTCCAAAAGTATGCATCAATTTAAAATTCTAAACAGTTGAAAATGCTTATGTTTGTATTTGGAATAGAAATTTATCACAGTTTAGGAATTACTGGCACTTTTCAAATTTCGCCCCAGGCCCTTCAGTGTTAATGATGGGTTGTATACGTTTTAAATGTATTCTAGGATTTTAACTGGTTGGTGTATACCGCCCCTCTTCCAGTTTGGGAAAGTTTTATACCTATGATTCGATTGGTTATAATGTTATTAAAGCGCAATGTCAACTTAATTAATATTATTTACAACTTATTGATATAAAAAAAACTTGCATTTGCACTACGTACTTCAGAAGAATGTTTAAGGTTAGAATACCCGTAATATCGCTATTTCGAGGTTCATAAAACATCGGCTTTTTTCGAGCGGTCTCGTTAAGTATCCGAACCTATTCGGGCGCGGTCGTAAACATTCGGCAGTGGAGAGTTCCACCGCCGAATGCTTTCTATCGCGCCCGAATAATTCAGACGTCATGCGATTCTCATTAGGGGTGGACTACTTTAAAAGCAAAGCGATGTTTTTACACGCCAGATAAACGGTTGGTACGTTTGCCCAGTGGGTTACGAATTACGAAATACAAATTTTGTCTAGAATATTGTAGTGACCTAGTGCTCGATCTGCCAAACAAGGTCACTTGCACTCAACTTGCATCAAAAGCTAAAATCCCTTAGAACAGTCGTAGACAGTTGTAAATACACAAATCAATAGTTTTATGTTCATATTTTACGAAGATGCATTGATTACCTGTTGTCATTCATTAGTTTATGTGTAGAAAGACAAATTGTAGTATTTTTGCTTCATCAGCGCTTGAGAAAGTTTTAACGGCCGCCATGTTGTTTGTTTACATCTTGCATTGCATGATGGGATTTGTTTAGACTAGAACCCAACGACGAAACTTTTCTAGAGCTGTCATCTGTCTTTGCAACTCGTTTTTAGCCTTATTACTAGTCAATTTCTTATGTTTATAAGCTAGAATTGTAGATTAATCATTTCTCTATGTATGTAGTATGTAATTTGCGTAACTTTCTTTGAAAAAGTCCCTAGAAATGCACTTTTACTGCACTGGGTGTCAAATTCCCACCATTTCCCACATGATGCGGGAATTTTGCTGGAAATGCGGGGTCTCTTCCAGCATTTTTCCCTAACACTGTGGGAAGAATTCGGCGTCTTGATTGGCTTATAATGATAGACGACACTGTCGGAACCTCGTATTAATCCTCGTATAAATACGGTCTTCCCACAGATTTTTTCTGACTTCACATCTAAACTTTGGAAAGGAAACATGTAGAATTATTTTGAGGTATTTGAAAAACATTCTTTTTTAGTTTTTTTCTTTTATTTTGACTTTGGAAATCAATTCTAAATTAGTTTTAAGTAGAAATTAGCAGTCGTAATTATTTTGTCTTTGGTTTTGTTTTGGAATTAGAATTAAATTGCAGATAAGACTTTTTGGCACTAACTTTGGCATTTATCATTGATTTTCTGAATTATTGACTTTGATCTGAATTGTTATTGTATTTTTAGTTGTAAAATTAATTATTTTGGTAAAGTTTAAACTGAACCTTTGTCTTTTGCTTCTTGACTTTAGCCCCGCATTTTTGAGATTGAAATTAACCCTTTCCTCTTTGGCAATTTTTTTTGTGAAGTCCAACCCCCCCTTATTTCCACTAGCCATCCAACACCATGAAGGTCGAGTCGTCAAGCCACCATCGCAGCTTCCCCTAGAGCGCGAGCGGACCACTTGCGCGCTACATAATTCTGGTGTCAGAAGTGGGATCAGCATACCTTTCCACCCCGCTGATCCAGAGAGCCGAATCCAGGCCTATCCAAACCGGGGAAGACAGAAACCGACTCAACCATGTACCCTGATCCGGGCCACGATCCAGCAGACCAAACCACGCCATTAGTCCTGTCCAGCCTGCAGCACCTGACCATGGGCCACTTCCAAAAACAGACAGGAGACCATAGACTCAGATCAGACCCAGGTAGGAATAATTTTCAAAATTATTGCCCTTTCTCTCCTCCCCAGTGCAGACCCCCTGAAGACCAGAAAGCCAGGGCACCCAATTTGGGCCATTACCAGGGCAGCCTGACCAGAGAGAACACCACCTACCATAAAGGGCAGTCTGATCCGGATCCGAGTCCTTTCCATTATTCAACTGACTATCCTGACATGAGTAGATACCAACCCAGGCTTACCAACGCCATGCTAAATTCCTTAATCTACCAAGATCCAAGCTACCCCTTTCAAACCCTTTATTGTAGCAGGTATCCCCATCCTAGCGCCAGTGAGCAGCCTGACATGGGTAGAAGTGAGCCGTGCTACACACAGTATAGAGACCTCCCTAGCCAATGCCATCCTATGAGACCAGCCCATTCCCCCAAGGGTACCAGCAGACCAGCCAGTACGGTAGCAGAGAACCAGCCATACCAGAATGACTACCGCTACCCACAGCATAGACCCTTCATTGCCATGGCGGAACCAGTGAAGTATGAATCATACCAGAGAGGTGCCAAAAAGGTCAAACTTATGTTGTCTTATAACAATTGGTCTTTAAGCTCTACATGTGTTTCAGGACTGCCATCCAATGAAGGGCCAACCCACGGTACCCGCCGAGAAGCCAAAGCTTCCAAGCACCTGAAACGGACCCATTCCAACCTGCTTAGACAACCCCAGGGCCATGCAGAAGTGTTTGCCATAGAGGTTGAGGAAAGTGGGCCAGACCGAAGTCCAGCAAACTGTAACCAGCCATTCCAGAATGACTACCCAGAGCATAAGCCCCTCTATGACATGGTAGGACCAGTAGAGTATGAATCATACAAGAAAGGTGCCAAGAGGGCCAAACTTAAGTTGTCCAACACTAACTTTTCTATGAGTTCTATTTCAGAACCACCATCTTATGAAGGGCCAATCCGCAGTAGCCGGCCAGAAGCAAAAGGTCCAAAGCACCAGGAGCAGATCCAGCCCAACCTGCACAGACAAACCCAGAGGCAAGCAGAACCCTTTACCATAGAGAATGGGCATAGCAGCTGCAACCAGGCAGACTGTAATCCTTGCCCTGATGTCTGCCCCCTTGCGGCATGCCAAATACCAGAGAATCCAGACCAGAAACTGGCCAACCATAACCCTAACGCAAATGTCTGTGCCAATACTGTCCACAACGAGCCAAAGCCGCCAGACCAGAGTCTGGCCGGATATAACCCTGACCATGCTGTCTGTGCCATTGCCACTTGGAACCAGCCAAAGCCACCAGACCAAAGCCCAGCAGACAGCAACAATGACCAAAATGTCTGCGCCGACAACCAGCCGAAACCTCCAGACCACAATTCAGCAGACCATAACTGGTGTCCCAGCGTCTGTGCCTTTGCTGCCTGCAAGAAGCCTAGACCTCCAGACCGATATTCAGCGGACCATAACCCTGGTCCCAATGTTTGCACCTTCACCCCCTGTGTGAAACCGGAGCCTCCAGACCAAAATCCAGAGGACCATAACTGTGATCCAAATGTCTGCGCCTTTACCCCCTGTGAAAAGCAGACGCCACCAGACCAAAATCCTGTGGACCATTGTAGCCTACAGAGAGCAAAGGCCTCCAGACCAAATAACCTTACCACCATTTAGAAACTACCAACCCAGCGACATGATGTGGTGGAAGAGAGCCCGCTACAAGCACCTCCAGTAAAGCTTACCAGACCAAGGGCCAAATTTTATAACAAATTTAGTTTTAATTTTTACAGTTGTTTATTTGTTCATAGTTATACAGAGTTCCATGACATTACCAGTCATTTGGTGGCTGTCCGCCGTTACCAGTATTACCATACCAGTGTTTGACCATCTGTAGTGTTCCGTACCGAGTCATGAGATGACTGTCCAGTCCAGTGTTCCGTACCAGGTCAAGAGATGACCATCCAGTCCAGTGTTCAGTACCAGGTCATAAGATGACCGTCCAGTCCAGTGTTCTGTACCAGGTCGAGATGACCGTCCAGTTCAGTGGTCCATACCAGGTCAAGAGTTGACCATCCAGTCCAGTATTCCGTACCAGGTCAAGAGTTGACCGTCCAGCGTTTCATACCAGGTCGTGAGATGACCGTCCAGTCCAGTGTTCCGTATCAGGTCAAGACTTGACCATCCAGTCCAATGTCCAGTACCAGGTCAAGAGTTGACCATCCAGTCCAGTGTTCCTACCAGGTCAAGAGTTGACCGTCCAGTCCAGTGTTCCATACCAGGTCAAGAGTTGACCGTCCAGTCCAGTGTTCCGTACCAGGTCAAGAGTTGACCGTCCAGCCCAGTGTTCCGTACCAGGTCAAGAGTTGACCATCCAGTCCAGTGTTCCGTACCAGGTCAAGAGTTGACCGTCCAGTCCAGTGTTCCATACCAGGTCAAGAGTTGACCATCCAGTCCAGTGTTCCGTACCAGGTCAAGAGTTGACCGTCCAGTCCAGTGTTCCATACCAGGTCAAGAGTTGACCGTCCAGTCCAGTGTTCCGTACCAGGTCAAGAGTTGACCGTCCAGTCCAGTGTTCCGTACCAGGTCAAGAGTTGACCATCCAGTCCAGTGTTCCGTACCAGGTTAAGAGTTGACTGTCCAGTCCAGTGTTCCGTACCAGGTCAAGAGTTGACCATCCAGTCAGTATTTTGTACCAGGTCATGTGTTGACCGTCTGTACAAGAGTTACCATTCATGAGTTGAACATCCATCGTTTCCGCACCAGGTCACAGGTTGACCATCCACCAGTGATTCCAGTCTCCTCAAGAAGACCAGAGGCAGGTTTCGTTATCACGAGTTGATCCGTTGATGAAGTTCCATCTGTTATCCGATGTGTACATTCTGGGCCATGGGATTTGGCCATCCTGTTTATTGGTCATGGGTTGACCGTCTGAGTGACCATCGGATGTCGTGTAAGGTCAATGGTTGACCGTCTGGGAACAGCAACCGATCGTGGACTATGAGAGATGAAAGCCTTGCTGCGAGTCAGGAGTTGATTGTCGATCCGTGGTGAGGAGCATCGATCCGTGGTGAGAAGTATCGATCCGTGGTGAAGAGTATCGATCCGTGGTGAAAAGTATCGATTCGTGGTGAAAAGTATCGATCCATGGTAAAAATATTGCTAGAAATAAACATTTAGACTATTCCGCGTAGTGATCGCGTACTGTGTGTATATCTGCTTGGACAATTGCGTTATCAACAATAGTAATTATCAGAACTTTAATAATATTTCATTACAGTGTTGCCCCGCGTAATTCACTAAGCCCCTTTTTATCAGAACACTAATTTTCCCCTTTTATTATAGTCAATGATGTATGAACTCTCGTTTACATCGCGACCGTAACACATACTGATGGAGAAGTAACCTACCACCTCAAGACATTCGAGGGACCTCAACGTTTACTATTACTTTGTAACTTTTGTCTATGTATAATGTACTTTGAATAAGATTTAAGCCTTACCCAAACGTAATCGCACTGTCGTTATTTAGTATTTGTTGTACGAGTCTACTATGGAAATGTGATTTGATTGTCCCAAGGGAGAGAGAGAACCTTTCTATATAGAAAGATCTCACTCCCTCTTGTGTCAGTCAAAAGTCATTGCTGAGTCATCTACCAAAAACTTTGCTTTTCATGTAAAATGTTATTTTTGCTCTGACATCCGACCTTTTATTGTCTTGTATAAATTCATTTGATTGCTCCAGGAGTTAGAAAGAACCTTCCTGCCGAAGGATCCAACTTTCTCCTGCATCAGTCAAAAATAATGCGTCATCTGCAGTAAAATGTTATTTAAATATTTGTAATGTTTAAATTAATATGTTGTTGACCTTTATGTGTGTTTAATTTGTGTAAACGACTGTAGCCAGGAGAAAATTTATTTTGCCACAGCAGAGTAAACTATCTTCTCGCAACATTCAAAATTTAAGATGTCCAAGCTTTTTAAGAAGACTTTGCCACTTCTCACTGAATTTAATGTGAATTTTGCTTGCTTATTTGTAAATGAAAATGTTTATTCATTAATTGGTAGTGCTTCAAGCATGATAATTAAGTCAAAAAAAAAATTTAGTCTTTGTAATTGGATTTATGCAATTACATTCCAAGCATTGTTGAGAAGAAATTGACTGGCATGTCAGCTATTGTCAATCCTTTTCCACAATGTTTTGTTCATTAAGTTCCATGCATGAAGGACTTGAAATGTTACATGTTTTGCAAAATGTAATTGTTTGTCAATTTATTTGTTGTCAAAAGGCAAAAAAGCTCACACATGTATATTGTCCTGTTATATTATAAGCATTATTGAGGAAGAATTGATCTACATTTGCATCAGCTCTTTTTCTACAATGTTTAAGTCACTTAGTTGAATGCGAAAATGTACAATAGCATTTTTTGTAATAATAATTAGCCTTTATTGTTAGCATTTGTTCGTTTAGACAGATTGTTGTATGTATAAAATGAATGTTAATAAGATTTCTCTGTGTACACAGGTAAATTGGAAATACAAGTTTTGCGTTTCCATTTTTCCTCTTTACGCAGCGTTTTTCTTTAACGTAATACACATTAAAGTGTATCCTTAACCACAGCCAGGAACACGACCTTACTAGCATTGCATTTCGTCTTTGTTTGTGTGCCAGTTGGAGCTTTGGCACACCAACAGGGGGGTAATGTAGTGACCTAGTGCTCGATCTGCCAAACAAGGTCACTTGCACTCAACTTGCATCAAAAGCTAAAATCCCTTAGAACAGTCGTAGACAGTTGTAAATACACAAATCAATAGTTTTATGTTCATATTTTACGAAGATGCATTGATTACCTGTTGTCATTCATTAGTTTATGTGTAGAAAGACAAATTGTAGTATTTTTGCTTCATCAGCGCTTGAGAAAGTTTTAACGGCCGCCATGTTGTTTGTTTACATCTTGCATTGCATGATGGGATTTGTTTAGACTAGAACCCAACGACGAAACTTTTCTAGAGCTGTCATCTGTCTTTGCAACTCGTTTTTAGCCTTATTACTAGTCAATTTCTTATGTTTATAAGCTAGAATTGTAGATTAATCATTTCTCTATGTATGTAGTATGTAATTTGCGTAACTTTCTTTGAAAAAGTCCCTAGAAATGCACTTTTACTGCACTGGGTGTCAAATTCCCACCATTTCCCACATGATGCGGGAATTTTGCTGGAAATGCGGGGTCTCTTCCAGCATTTTTCCCTAACACTGTGGGAAGAATTCGGCGTCTTGATTGGCTTATAATGATAGACGACACTGTCGGAACCTCGTATTAATCCTCGTATAAATACGGTCTTCCCACAGATTTTTTCTGACTTCACATCTAAACTTTGGAAAGGAAACATGTAGAATTATTTTGAGGTATTTGAAAAACATTCTTTTTTAGTTTTTTTCTTTTATTTTGACTTTGGAAATCAATTCTAAATTAGTTTTAAGTAGAAATTAGCAGTCGTAATTATTTTGTCTTTGGTTTTGTTTTGGAATTAGAATTAAATTGCAGATAAGACTTTTTGGCACTAACTTTGGCATTTATCATTGATTTTCTGAATTATTGACTTTGATCTGAATTGTTATTGTATTTTTAGTTGTAAAATTAATTATTTTGGTAAAGTTTAAACTGAACCTTTGTCTTTTGCTTCTTGACTTTAGCCCCGCATTTTTGAGATTGAAATTAACCCTTTCCTCTTTGGCAATTATTTTTTTTGTGAAGTCCAACCCCTCCTTATTTCCCGCTAGCCATCCAACACCATGAAGGTTGAGTCGTTGAGCCACCATCACAGCTTCCCCTAGAGCGCGAGCGGACCACTTGCGCGCTACAATATTTTTACGATTGTGCTTAATTCCAGTTACGACCCGAGAAATAAGCCAAATTTTAGTAATGACCCTCGGAATGATACATATGTAAGTTATGATATGACAAAAAGGTCGTAAATACGTATTTAACAACGTTGTTGATGTGACGTTTTTATATTAAACTCCACTGGCTCTCCGTTGGTGATCTAACGTAATATTTCACGTGCCGTCTAAAATGGGTTCCGATATATTCCGTCATTCAAAACAACAAAATGATTTCGTTTTTCTCGAATATCACATACAATTCGCACCATGTATAATAGAGACACAACGACACTTCCAACTACCGACCGATTGCTGTGTAGCCAGCGAATGAAAAAAAAAATGTCATAATAGTTCCGTTCTACCACTCGTCAACTTGCAAAAGTAGGTAATCGGGAGATTCTAAGAAATACAAACCATGACAAAACAATTTCATATGTCGAAATTGGCTGGCTATTTTAAAACTGGTGGTACTATAAGGGTTGATACCTCATGTATAATGAACAAAGTCTTTATCTTAACAGCACCATCACATGAAGAGAAGAAGACAGAAAAATCTGACCTGGGTAGATATATTTCGAGCTTTTCAAACATGTAGCCCTTTACGAAATGGCGAGCCACATAAACCACATAACTAGTGAAGAATCTGGTAACAATTTGTATCGTCTGAACTGTAGATTCCGGGCGGATTATCTCATGCTAATTCACCATAGGAAGATCTTGGCTTTATTACATATCCCTGGCTTATACCCGATCCGCCCTTCTTCAAAATACCAGAAGTTAAACTCTCTGTGTACTTTTGACCATATCGTCGCTACCAAGAAAAAATACTTCGTAACTGCAGCTTAAATCAAGCAGCAGTTACAAGTTTGTTTTCTTGAAAAGCTTTTGAAAATCATCGCCATATACATGCTCATAAAGAAATAAAATCAGTCCAGACATCAGAGAAAACTCATATTACAGATACTTTAGAATGAAATCCTAAACAGGAAACGTGAACATGTATCTTGTTACTAAAGCCCAATTGTTAACATGTGTATGCTTATGTTTATAATATGCACAGTTATCACCGTTTTAAAATGTTGAACATTTCAAAGAATCTGAGCAATAGTTCTCGCGTGCCGACTTTAAGCAACTATCTCTGTAATTTCAAATCACCTGCTCTATGCAAACGTTCTAAGTTATATCATGCGTTTGTATATGAAGTTAAGAAATTCATTCATTTTTTTTGGAAAGAAAAGGTTAAAGTTTGTAGCAAATCTGTTTGCCGTTATGTAGATAATTTCATAATCCTGGTTCGCGGGGATTTTGGGTTATGATGCTCAGAATAGTCCGCCATTTGTAAAATTTGACGGGCGCCATCATGGACCACGTGTTACGTCTGGGCATGCGCAACGGATGCGAAATTAAATAGGCGAATTAGCGAGAGTATAAAAAGGGATTAGTTTAATCATTTTATGAATGCTACGCACTGAATTAGACTCGAATGATGTTTTTATATTGGGCATAGCCCAATATATTATAACCAGTTTTTCGCGACAGACATCTCTCCAGCCATTACATTCTCACCCTAACCCGCTGAGCTATGTGTTCAAGCCAAACTACGTTATTTCAAACACCACAGAAACGTCCTTTATCATTCACTATCTTCAACGTTTTTCATCTTTTTCACTTCAGTGACAAATAAGGAGGGGGTTAATAATTACATTTGATGAAATTTTCGCTTAGATTGAATACTTGTTAGTATTTTCAGCGTTTTACAATCTTTTCGGTTGAGTAAAGGAGTTGAAAGCAAAATAGTGTAACTCTAAGATAAATTCCATGAAGTTAAAATATTACTGCTCTGAGGGTCATTTAGCCTACCAGTGAAAGCACTGGTCAACAGGTGTTTAACTGGGTCACTGTTTGACCTACTACAATTGTGTACCCTTAACCCATTCCCTAGATACAATGTGTGCGCTTTACCCGTTCCTATATTCTGACCCCTTTAGGTTCCCATGAAATATATGTGTTTGGAAAACATGGTAGAAAATGAAGAAATGGTTGTGACAAGCAAGTTCTTCATTTCCCACAATATTTTCTTCTTAGAAAGACCAAACAATGTAACGATTTATTTGCTTGAAATCGGCGACTGATAATTGGTCAACCCATTACCAAAAGGCAAAAATTTGGACTAGTCCAAATTCAAAGAAGATGCAGACAACAATTTTAAGTGCATGAAATTTAAAATGTTTTGGTCTTTTTGGGTAGAAAACATTGTGGGAAATGAAGAAATTGCTTGTCACAAGCAATTTCTTCATTTTCCACAATGTTTTCCCATGGCATTATCTTGTGAGGAGTCAAAAAGAGTCGTTGTGTGGTAATGGGTTAAGGAATCTGCATTCACTTTATCGTTATAGTTTTTTTTCAACTCTTGTGTTGAAGGCTCTTCCAAACGACAATATCTTAGAGTTTTTCAAATTAGAAAGAGTTGCAGACGACGAAACGGATGACGATAAAGATGAAATCATGTCATGTGCAATGAAGCACAGAAAATATTGGGACAAAGGAGAAAATTCCAGTTATCTTTGTATGTTTCATATTATTTGCTTCATAACAATGTCTTGTTTGGAAAAGGACGAATGGTTAGAGGCTAGCCTATAGAGTTTAGACACTGTGATTTTAAAATATTTTGATCAAAGTAAGATCATCATCTTAAATTTGCCGTTTTCTAGAATTTTAACATTTTAACCTCATATACTGTTCTTAGACTGATCATTTGGACCAATGAACAAGTGCATTCTATTTAATCGAAATATGTTTGCAGATCAGAGATCAGTTAGGCTAAGCCTCTACAATGGGTCCGTACTTGGTATTATTCTGATTAGCTAAGAATAAAAAATAATCCAACATGTTGATATAATGTAAAATCCGGTAAAGTGTAACATTTTCCTTTTCCCAAACAGCCTCACATTTTGGATTCACCCCGAGAGTGTACATTCAACTTTTTTATCACCTATGCACGTTTGCCTACACATTAATTAACCATTTTCCAAACGATGACGCCTTTTTACTCGCTTCATAGAAAATGCTTCAAAAACATCGAATAGAGAATGGGGCAATTTTGCAAATCAGCATATTGTCCTTTTGTCACAATATCAATTTCTCAGTGATGCCCAATATACAGTGCTGACAGCACTTTGATTATGAGATGTTACACCCACTTAACCGAAGAATCATAGTTGAAATCTGATATATCGCTTTTAAAATCGAAGATTATCGTATTATTATTAACCATCGAAACGCACAAATTGCTTTCAGTTTACAAATTGGAGCATATTTAACACTTTCCCTAGCAATCCTCGGTTTTGAAGTCTCTTAAAGGAAACGTTTCGGAAAACTGTGATGAAAGAACAAACAAATGACGATGTTTCGACCCCATTTTTTCCTTTAATATCTTGTCTACTACAGGGTGCACATACTCAATCGTTTTATTTCTTTGTTGTCAATTGCAACACGTTTGTAGATGGCAAGGTCTTCAATTTCATTTTTGCTTTTGGAAAGGGCTAAGTGCTAAAACGATTGAGTTACAGGTATGCATCCACCGAAATGTCGTCATTGAGCGCAGAAAAGCCATAAATACAGTTTAGATTAGCTTATTTTAGCTTTAGTTGCAGGCTTTTATTACCTTCTAAGAAGAATTTTGCATGGTTATTTTAGATTTAGCTAATGACGCCACGCCAAACAAATAACCAGACGTTAACAAATTCATACATACAGATTTAATCGTGTGAATCAAAATAATGATCTACCTTTGGTATACATGTATAGATCTACAGCAAACCAAATAGGGTATCCGTTAAAATAAACTGGTTATTTCCTATCGGAATAGTGGAACCTGTATTTCATACAGAAATAACTCTTATTACAATGTTTTATAAACTTATTTCATTTTTTTGACAACCTGAAACATATGGTTGGCTGTCGTGATATCTTTGGTACTAGAATGTATATGTGCTTCACAAAGAAAATACATACAACTACAAATGGCACACGTATTCAAACCGTTTCTTGCCAGAACTCTGTTCACGGGTCTTCTTTTTCTTTATTTTGAAAAAAAGTATTGTATTAGGCTAAAAGTATGAGCATGTACTTGTACCATGAATTACTTAATAATATTTCAATTCACCATTAGAAACAAATATACATTCGTTTGGTCTGGAAAGAGAGAAACACTGTGTACAACCGTTTTAAGTGCTTAATAAATCTCTGAGACTGTAAGAAAACGACCTTTTCACACTGGGGTTACACTAACTTCTCTGCTACACACCGCCAACCACTTGACTTATCATTGTAGACAATCTTCGATGTCATTCAAAACACTTTGCTACCAGAGAGTGTGGCGTATTAAAGGATTAACCCGAAGATTATATCAAAAAGCCAGAAATATTGCACAGTATGCACACTTAAAGGCACTAACTAGGGTTGTGCCACTTCAAGATTGTGTCAAATATCTGATAAGACAAGTTTAATTGCTTGATATTTCCTTTACTTTTGCGAATGAATGTATGATGATGCAACATTATTTTCCTTCGACATATTTAGTGAACAATACAGCACTCGTGCATGATTAGTATAATTATGCACTACGTGTTTTAAACGCCAAAAGGTATAATGAATTAAAAAGATGACAAAGCAGACATATTGGGAACGCTTTCTATAATTATCAATCGTGATAACTATCTTCGATTAAATTATATCGTTGGAGACTGCTTTTGGAAACGATTAAACAACAACAACAACAACAACAACAACAACAATAGTAATAACAACGACAGCAACAACATTTTGGGGTTTGGAAGGAATCGTGTTTCGATCCAACGTAAACGTTTTTACATTCAAGAGGGCTTCCTTTCTACAATGAAATCTTACTATAATATTTTTATCTCTCGTACATATAAATATGGCTATTGTTCCGCAGCAAGGGATCAAAATTATTAGACAATTGAATCATAAACAAGATACCATCGCTTCTCAACGAAAACCACGTTACTGCAGCTTGTTTTAAGCTGCAGTTACGAGGTTTTTGTTGAAAAGCAGCGATATGTAAAGCTTTGAACCGCAGAGGTGGCGCCTATTGCTCTTCGAAGTAGGTACATTCAAGGTGTTACCAGAACTGCCTGTGTCAATTCCTGGCTGTTTTTACTATTTTTCCTGGTGGTCGAACACGCATAAAGATTAACCTGAAAATGTTTAGGAGTTTGAATCCCCATGTAATCGTCTTATGGATTCACAGACCTAAGGATATGTTGCATTATCAAGATAGCGTTGCATTTTGATAAAAATGAAAAGTGTAACCTTAATGTCCTTTGCCATTCAAACAGTTTGATATAACGTCGTTCTTATCAAGATGACATTGTGCTAAATGGCTAATTTCACTTATTTCAAAGTCGTAAAACAATCTTGAAATTACAAGGATTATCAGAAAGAACATGACCGATGGAGAATTATCGGCTTGCACAATTAAAACCCGTCCTGGAAGTACATGTATTCCACTGTTACCACAGTGTTCTCTGATAAGAAAGCAACATAAAGATAAGTTTCCGACGATCAAGCAATTTGAAACCATTGGCATTTCGTCTTTTGGCACCATTAGACCATGGTGATCGCATTCACTTAGCAATCTCTCTTGAAAAGTATTGTGAAATACTCATAATTACGCGAAGTAATACATTCTATAACGACTTAAGGGGATATTTGACAATTGTGAATATCGAGCTGTATTCAATTATCATTGAGAAACACAATAAAGACAATTTAGTTATCCGTTATTTGACACGACTGTGATAATTGCGCAACCCCGGTTAACATTTTGAAGAGGGCATACTTAGCACCAGCCAATGTGCTTTTAGTATCAGCAGGGCTATGTTGAATATCACAGAATTAAAGAGATCATTAAAAATGTAAATGTGGATAAATTTAGTGTATGGTATGTTTTGATTTCCAGTGCTGATAGGTAGGTCTTAAATTAGTCCACCCGTCACTAGATACCAAACACTCCGTTGAAGTTCAAACGTCATCCCTAGCTAGGGAAATTGACGAGGGTATCCCGTAGCAACGGATGACACCCTGTAATTAACGAGGGTATGCCATCGTCAATTTCTTTTGCCATGGGTGACGCCCGAAATTGCAAGAATTGTTTGGTATCTGTTTATTGAATGGAATACCTCAATCAGAACTAAGAATTTCATTTGTATCCAGATCCAAGTCAAACTAGCCACGTTCATTCTTATCTTAAAGAATGACTTTGTCAATCCAAATGTATCAAGTATGTTATAATGATTCAAAAACGATGCCGGCTAGAATTTAAGTCGGGTTAAAGGTAAGCTTTGTAATAAAATTCCATGACAATACGTATTCTACGATAAATCTACCTTTGAATAGCTTGCTGAATACTTGTAAAGAGTGGAAAATGAATTTACTGTACAGGTTCATTTTGAAAATGGCTGCAGACGACAAAATATTTTCTTGTATATCACAACAAGGATTTAATTAATTGAAAAGGAAAAACTACTGGTTAAGCGGCCCATACACGATCAATATTATTGACAATATTTTTGTCAATATTTGGTATTGACAATAATATTGACCGTGAATGGTCAATATTGAAGGATTGTCAATACTATTGACGAATATCTGCGATCGCTGAAATATTTTCTTCAATATTTTTATTGACGTTATGTAACCCATGATTGATTGTTCTCTAAATTAATATTGTCCATAATATTGATCGTGTATGGGTGGCTAGAAAAATATTGTCAATATTATGACTCAATAATATTGTCAATGATATTGATCGTGAATGGGCCGCTTTATGTAACCCATGGTTGATTGTTCTCTATATAATTATTGTCAATAATATTGATCGTGTATGGGTAGCTAGAAAAATATTGACAATATTATGACTCAATAATATTGTCAATGATATTGATCGTGTATGGGCCGCTTTATTAACATGTTCAAAATGGTGGAAACTGGCAATCAACAATGTATTTTGAAAAGTAGTGCAATATTTTCTTGAAAAAGACCCCAAAGAGGGGTCGAAATATTGAGAAGAGTGACTTTTAAGTAAATAACTACTGGTTATATCTTCGCCAAAAGCAGATATTTTTGCGGAAGCGTTAAGTTTTTTATACCCAGAAAATCTCATAAAATGGCTATTGTCTGAACTTTAGACGAGCCAGTTATCAGACAATAGTTTACGATGGAACCTTTAGACAGTAAAACAGCGGGAGAAAAGGAGAAATTACGTATTACATCATATGTTAGAGATTAAGCACTCGTAAGACACGGAATCCTGGGTTGTTAGTCGGATCAATCCTTTCCCAAACAAGACTTGGTTTTGACGTCCCCCGAAGGAAATGCTTGGGAAAAGATTGAGACAAAAGAAGAAAATGCTGATAACCAGCATTTTCTCCTTTTGCCTCAACATTTTCTGGGCTATATTATTCACATATAATAACTGTATCAATACACATTTTGTCGTCTGCAGCAGCTTTCAAATTGGACGACCCTAAAATTTCGGCGTTTGTGAGTAGTAACGGAGGCTAGACTAGCCCCTTTACTACTGTTGTGAGGTGGATCAACCCTTTTCCATAGTAGTCTTGCATACATGTTGTAGTCTTGCTTTTAATGTCTCTAAGAACGCCAGCCTCAAATGGATTGGGAGAAAAGAGCAGTCAATTTCTTTCCTTGTTTTGCTCTTTCCAAAGCGAGACCTGTGCCCCGTATTACTAAACATCTTTCGATCAAGTTTTTGTGCAAACTGTGTATCAAGACATCTGATTGCACGTGAAATCCGACTGAGCCAATCAGGACTGTTGTTAGAAGTAATTATGCAAAAATCAAACGTACGATCGTTAGTAATACGGGCCCCTGGTTATGACGTGCCAAATAGAATAGAACAGATAAGGCAAAGCCTTAATTTGCAAAAGAAGAAAAAGCTTGAAGCAAGCATTTGCTCATTCTGTCTCATTGTTTTACCTGCTTTTACATACACACGAGTTTATTAATTTTGATATAATTTATTTTGTCATATGCAACTCCTTAACATCAAACCAGTCTAAAATGTTCCTGTCTGGTAATGGGTTAAAAAGGATTAAGTGCTTGTTGGAATCAGAATCCCGGGTTGAAAGGTGTCGCCGAAAAACCATAAACACAGCAGTATTTTATTACTATCCCGTGGTGGGGGATTTATGATATAGACTTGTGCTCTTTTTCTTTTTTTTGTGTGTGTTCTTAACCCATTACCACACAGTGACGCCTTTTGACACCCTACAAGATAATGGCTTGGGAAAGCATTGTGAAAAATGAAGAAATTGCTTGTGACAAACAATTTATTTATTTTCCACAATTTTTTCTAATCTAAAAATTAAAAGTTTTTTTTTTAAAATCTTTTTTCATCAATTTAAAAGTGTCGTCTGCAACACCTTTCATTGGAATAGTCCAAAATTTTGCCGTCTGGTATTGGGTTAATTCTGATTTTTCGAAGAGAGAAGAACAGTCTTACTGACAAATTTATAATTTTTCGCATGATGCTCTCAACACGCTCTAAATTCTTTGCCATTGAAGGAGACATATTCATGTAGTAGTCACGCGTTTTCAATTTAGACTCGACTTTTAATCCAATCATTTAGCATCCGTAGCAGAGCAACATTGTAGTAAATATGATTCATAATCAAAATTTCGACTTACCTTTTTTTCTTTTGCATAGCAACGCCAGGGCCAATTTTTACGAAGTATAAAACGCTGTAGCAAAATATGGCTAATTTATTAAGACTCCAGAAAATCTGAGATTCGGAAATGAAGATAAGTAAAAATTACGTTAAAAGGCTCGTGACTAGTAAACAATTACAGTTGTCTCGTTGATTTTTAAATTGTAAAATGACACCTTCATTGTCTGAAAGCCATGTTCATCCAATGAGGAAATATTTAGGCTCAAAAGGATGCATTTAATTAACAGACTTCCGAGCTGACAATCAGTCTGCGTGCACCTAGTAAACAAATGAGCCAGAATCTGGAAAAAAATTCCTTTAAAGCTTTTGAGCCCAACCTGGTTCCAGATCAGCCTGCGTATACACGCAGTCTGATCAGGAACCATATTGTTCTCCAAAAGCTTTGTCATGGTCTGTAGTAACAATATGAGAGTAACATGAATCCAGGTTAGACTGCACTTTTGCACAGGCTGATCTTGAAACATGGCTGTCTCAAATGCTATAAGGGACGTTTTTCCAGATCCCGGCTCAAATATTGTTGTAGTTTATTCTGGGTTCAAGCCTGACAATTCTGTCCTCTGTGTATGTTTCCTTTTCAAAAGCGGTAATGTTATCTAAAACAATACTGGATTCCACAATTTAACAATGTAGATAGAGCTAGAGCAAGGGTACTGAAATATGACTGAAATACTTTTTTAAAGTAGCCTGAAATCCATTTGAATCCCACGTCGAACTAAAAACATTAGCAGAGATCTTGGACAGTACTCACAAACCAGTCTTATACATAGTATACCTTAAAAATTACACTACATTCCATCCGATTGGACGAAACATATGTCTCATCCAATCAGATGGATCGTAATGCAATTTTGGTTTTAACAATCCATTTAGAAATGTTGGTGAATATGGTGCGTAATACATTTACGGATTGTGACCAGCATGTGCATACGTACACTCACATATGCAACACAGTTAGATCAGAGGTGCGTTCTTTAGAGCGAGATTTCTTGAGATATCTTGAGATTTCTTAAGATATTTTAGGATAAAGCATTCTTTAGAGCAAGATTTTTAAGACGCTCAATGGGAGGCGCCATTACCCTATACTTCGTGCGGAACCCCTCGGTCAATTCTGTAGAAACAATATAAAAGAGACTTGACCGAGTTGTTCCGAACGGTCCATAATTTATAAACCGTGGTGTTCCGCGTATGAATATGGAGCATTCGGAACAGCTCGATGACAGTCTCGGTCTTAAAAACGCTTTATCAAAAACATCTTAAGAAATCTTTAGAAATCTCTCTCTAAGGAACGCGCCCCAGGATCCATACAGTGGCTATATGCCGTGAAAAAGCATTCACGACACAAGATTAGCCATAAGCATACTTCATCAATGTTGATGTTGGCATTGTGAGCGTGGTATGGCCTTTCAGTCCTCTTGGTCATTCCTTGTACATCACTCAACATTACGATTGAGTGAGTCTATGCTTTCGCAGACAGTAAAACGAAACCGCCAGTCTGAAAGGTCTATTAGAAGTCTAAGCCTTATAAGAAATCTAGATTTTCTTTGAGCTTTAAAAGGTTACATATGTAGACATGCTGTTTCCGGTCAGGCAGTTTGGCTGTCTATTAATTACAAATATGTAAGATAGGTAACGCTTCTTCGTCTAGTATTTAATCACGAAGTTTAATTTTTTCCAAAATAACAGAAGCAAAGGTTTGTCTGCATTGAAATATGTTGGAATGGACAAAATCATTGTCCCGCATTTCAATAAAAAGAAGAAAAAAATGCTGAATTTCAGCATTTTTTGATGTTGTTTTAATTCAATGTTGTTTCTAAGGCTTTCCGAAAATTGGCGTTAAAGCAATGGGTTAAGCTTAAAAAGCTTGAAGCACGAGACAAGCAGTTTCCGGTCGGACAGTTCGGCTGGCTATTAATTACTAAAAATATAAAATTAGTAACACTTCTTTGTCTAGCCGTTGCATCATTACATGGGATTAATGTGCTTTTATCCATACGAATTTTGAGTCATGATCTATTAGACGGTATGAAAGTCAAATTTCACCTTATCATGGAATGTTTTCTTTTTAAAAAAAGGTTTAAAGAAATTTTCATTTTTTACAAAAAGAATCAAGCAGTTTTCGGTGGGACAGTTTGACAGGATATTTTGTAATCACTTATCGTAAGACAGTAGGAGCTTCTTTGTCCAGCTTCGTGTAATTAACCCTTTCCCAAACGGCAAAATTTTAGGTGATCCACTTCAAAAACTGCCACAATTGACAAAATGGAACTTATTATTGATAGAATTTGTGTAAAATATGGCATAAAAAATATTGAGACAAAAGAAGAAACTGCTGGTTATCAGCAGTTTCTTCTTTTGTTTCAATGTTTTCCCTAGCCTTTTGTACTAGGGACGTCAACACCAGGTCTTGTTTGGGAAAGGGTTAAGATATAATTATATCTTACTATAAGGTGGTATTACATATAATATTACTCTTGATTGTCTTGCACCCTTTTCCAAGAATACCGGTAATTAGAATAAGCTTTCACTTTTTCGCCTAAATATATAACTCATCCAAAAATTTCTGAGTCTACGCTCGTTAATTGGGTTGCACTGCAATAAAAACAAATGTAAGGTACATAGAACCAATTTGTCTAGCCATGTATCATGGGATTAAGTTTGTTAATCCTCTGCAAATTTGACACAGGTGCGCAAGTTCTGGTTTTTTTCCAAGTTCTGTTGTTGTTTTTTATTATCATTATTTTCATCCGGGGCGCATGCGAACGAAAAACAAAATCCAGAAGACTGGATTCGAGACTCATGTATACCGCAATGCTTTTAAAATTGAAAATTGCTTAAAATAACGAAACAACATATTCTTTGATGCCATTTAAGGCGTCTGTTCAAGGCGTCTCCGGGAAGCACCAAATAGGTTCATGTTGTTAGTGCTCTTGATTTCTTTCCAATATTGTACTTTATTCGTCAATCTGCCCGTCTGTATGCCAATTCAGAAAAAGATCACAAGTGTTTCTCTTACTCAAATATCCTCTACTAAAATTCGTCCATTTGAAATTTCGATCTCCCATTGAACAGAAAATTAGTTTTAATTTATCGCGAGTAAAATACACCCCGCAAAGATAGTACTATGACGTACAAAGGCTTGAGACTGTTTATTATATTTCTCGCTTATTTTATGCGTTTTTATTATAAAAGGTTTTTAAAAGATTAGCCTCAGAGATTAAAGTGATAATACATATAAAAATCTTCCGACTGAACTACCAGTTAATGATAGCGTCAACGCCGCAATGATTTCACGTGCCATAGGAAAGAGGCCTATTGTGGAAAAGGCAAAACTATATGCTCGTTGATTGATCGAAATAAGGTTCTTTAAACAAATAGTGACAATGGAACGTCGTTGAACATTTCTTACTCCAATGTTCACCATGTAACATGAATTTATTTGTGCTAAACAAAAAGAAAACAATTAGAAATAAGAAAGAAGTTCGTAAACGAGGACAAACTTAAAACTAAGTCTAATCCCTATCTTGTCTGATTCCCGAAAATTACACCAGTACCCGCATCGAATGTGTGGGCCACTGAGGAGTATATATGTTATACGGGGGTTCAAACTTGAAACCGCTTAATCGCAAGGCTGATGCTTTATCTCTCGACACTGCAAGGAAAAAAACAGCTTGTAGTACGAATATAATTAAGTCTAAATCAGATATTTGCATGATTCATCGCTCAGAGAAAGATAAAAATGGAGGTGACATAATTCAAATGCCAAATTCCCCAGCTCCCACGCTAGACTCATATTCATATTTGATTATGTCTATTTTATACCTATTTTATGCCCTAGATATATCAATGAAAGGACATACATGACAATATATATTACATATTCAGGGATCATCAAAGAGCACATATCCATGCTATATATTTGTATTATTCTCCTTTTACAGCAACGGTTTTTTTGAACAAGGGATCTTTAGAGCAAATATTGTTTAACCCTTTCCCAAACAAGACCTAGTTTTGACGTCCGTAGTGGAGAAGGCTCGGGAAAACATTGAGGCAAAAGAAGAAATTACTGACAGTCATCAAATTCTTCTTTTGCCTCAATATTTTCTTGGCCATGATATACACATTTTCTTCTTTTCATATAACTTTTTTGTCGTCTGTAACTCCTTTTTATTGATCTGGTCCAAAATTCTGTTGTTTGGGAATTAGTTCAGAGAGGACAAAAGTAATTTACAACACCGGCAATATAATTGCACCTTTAGTCGTGCCGATCAACAGTTATAAAAATCCAGAAAAATAAAAATATCAAAGGTTAAGATTTTAAATTCGCCCGTAAATCAATAAGGCGTATATTTCACGAATCATTGATATCGGATAGCTGTCTGCCTTTAAAGGGCTAAACTCAGTTTGAGTTCACTAAATACTTGTACATGGAAAGAAAATAGGTAAGACCGTGTCACCGCAAAAAAAGTATATTTCAAACAGTACCATACATCAACATACAGAAGAACCTCCAGAAGTCGAATAATGAAGCTCATTTAGTCCTTCTAAATAATTGACTACCCGGAATTCATTTGTTAAATCAACATCTATGGGGAACTGGATATTGAAAGTGAAAAACTGGGAACCATCGCTAAAATTCCTTTCTTTTTGGTCCTAGATAATGCAATACAACACAAAACAATGCAAACTCTGAAGTCCCCATGTTGTTCTGATCCGTGAAAACCTGACATGGACACTTTTAACCATTCATTTTACCATTTCCCTGACAAAAACGTGTAAGTCTGAGGTATAATCTTTAAAGAGAGATTTTTAAGATAACATAACATTTCTATTAGATGCTTTAGATAAATCGCTTTTGAGAGCGAGATTTTGACCGATGTTTTTTGGAATGTTCCACACTTGCTATAAATGGTGTCATTATGACGTCAATTGTATAAAGTATGGAGCATTAGGAACACAACCGGTCATGAATTCTCGAGCATTTTGAAGATTTTCCCAATTTTCTCAATATTTCTACAAAATTGACAGAGGGCTTCCGTTAGAGGTGTAGCGTATACGCGCTCCCATCGAGCAGCTTAAATGTCTCGCTCTTAGAATGCTGTATCTAAAACAGCTTACGATTGTTTTAGCCATCTTAAAAATCTCGTTCTGAAGGACATACCACTGGTTCAATTGGAAAAAATGCAGGTAACTCGCGTAGAGAATTTTGTTGTTGTAGCGCGATTAAACTTGACTAAATAGTAAAAAATACTATCACAATTTTCTTCTTTTCATGCAAGATTTTCTTAGAGGGTATCGCTTTTTCAAATGACGATCGTCAAAGAAAATAGTTGGTTTGAAAACAGTCTTGCTTAGTAAAGTCACAGCCGTGTATCTAAGTCGGTAACGTCTGTTGAGCCTGTCAAACCAGGGCTCGTGAATTCGAACCAAGACTTGGGCAATATACATTCTGACACTTTACATTTATAAGTCAATTGTCTCTCACAAAGGGTGTAAATCACCTTTGTGAGAGAGTATGCAACAGGGGACTCTGTTTGGATATTGTGGTAGTACTGGTGACAAATACCAGGAAACCACGGTTAGGTTCTCCAACAGCCGCGACATAACCATATCACTTAAAAGAGGCCAGCATATCCTATGCCCCCTCCAAATAATACACCCATATTTTCCTTCAAGAAAGGCCCAAGTATAAAATTAGGCCCCCTATGTGTGAAAGTGCCCAAATTGCAGGAAATGGCTTCTTAGAATTCAAAATTTCGGGGAAGGGGGGGGGGGGGGGGACATGCCCCCAGACTCCCTAGGAACGCTACACTCGGTAGGGTTTCATTCACTAAAAAATTACCCCGTATTATAAATCTTCCTATTATGGAAGCCCTGGAGGGTCATTTTGCATTTTGAATTTTGACTTTCTACTTTTGACTTTCGACTTTTTGAAAATGGAAGCACTGGGTCATTTTTGCATTTTGAGTTTTGACTTTTTACTTTTGACTTTCGACTTTTTGAAAATGGAAGCCCTGAAGGGTCATTTTTGCATTTTGAGTTTTGACTTTCTACTTTTGACTTTCGACTTTTTGAAAATGGAATCCCTGAAGGGTCATTTTTGTATTTTGAGTTTTGACTTTTTACTTTTGACTTTCGACTTTTTGAAAATGGAAGCCCTGAAGGGTCATTTTTGCAAAAATGCAAAAATAACCCTTCAGGGCTTCCATTTTCAAAAAGTCGAAAGTCAAAAGTAAAAAGTCAAAACTCAAAATGCAAAAATGACCCTTCAGGGCTTCCATTTTCAAAAAGTCGAAAGTCAAAAGTAAAAAGTCAAAACTCAAAATGCAAAATGACCCTCCAGGGCTTCCATTTTCAAAAAGTCGAAAGTCAAAAGTAGAAAGTCAAAATTCAAAATGCAAAATGACCCTCCAGGGCTTCCATATCCTATGCCTATGTGATTTACTAGTTAGTTTGATTCTTTACACGTACATGTATACCCAACACCCCCTAGTCTGGCCTATAAGTAATTAAGTTGTAAATGGATGTTTTTTATGTACATTTAACTTGTCAAAAATGATAAACGCCTCGATATGATTTTAGACTAATCCAAACCGAAAGATGTTGCAGACGAAAAATGTAAATATTATCAAACATAACAAATTTGTTACAAGTTAAAGAAACTGTTGAGAGAAAATAAGAAAATGTTGGTTTTACCAGCATTTTCTTCTTTTCTCTCAATATTTTCCCCATGTTATCATTTGTTTAAGACATCAAAATCGCGGATTTTTTAGGGCAAGGGTTAACATGTCAAAAATGATAAACGCCCTGGTATATGACATGGTCTCATCAATAATATTAATTAGCATATTTTACCAGTCTACATGTATTTTGAAACAAGAAAAATGACCTTTTAATAACATAATTGGCACGCGTCGGCAGTAAAAGGGACCTTCCAGACGTAAAGCAGGCCCGAATGAAGGAATTCTTTATTGGAGGGGAAGGTTCCCTTTCTGGGCCAGTGTCTGAATATTGGAGGAGCTACATTGGAATTTCCCTAAGAGTTCAGTGTAAAATAAGGGATATTCGGCATTTTTGGCAAACTGGAGGGGGCTGCATAGCCCCTTGTTCCTACGGACCTGTGAATGCATGTATGAATGAAACTGGTTTTTTCTCTTACATGCGACACTACATCATGTAACACTAATAGATGTTTCAAAAGGAGGCCCACATGGAAGATTGGGAAACCAAATGTGTAGCCTCTTTAAATAAAGTCGTTATTATAAAAGGAACTTTTTCTCTGATTAAAACGTTCCCTAACAAGAGCTGAAATCGATCCGCGTAGGAAAGACGGCACCAAAAATATTGAGGGAAAAGATAGATATGCAACATTTTCTTGTGTTTCCGTTTATGTTTTCTGTGATACGATGTGCATAAAATTATTTTTACAAACGTCGTTTGTGTCGCCTTTATCCGCATTTATTGTTGAGCCGTCTAAGAACAAGAGTTGTCCGCGGACAACGTAGCTCGCCTATACGGGAAGCTTGTCACAAAAACAGCATTTTTTAAAAGTAGGTCAAACTCCAAGGTCAAGGTCACAAGGTCAAGGGTAATGATCCCAAATGAAAGGTCTTGGCGAGATGTATCTATGTATGAAATAACAAGGCTGTATCTTTAATAGTGCCTGAGATATAGGCCAGGTTAAAGTTTTTCAAAAGTAGGTCAAACTCCAAGGTCAAGGTCACTAGGTCAAAGGTCATGGTCCCAAATGAAAGGTCTTGTCGAGATGTATCTATGTATGAAATACCAAGGCTGTATCTCTAATAGTGCCCGTGATATAGACCAGGTTAAAGTTTTTCAAGTGAAGACGCGACGGGACGCGACGCCGACGCCGACGCCGACACTAGGGCTGTGACATTAGCTCCCCGGACATAAAGTCCCGGCTCGCTAAAAAGTCGGAAAATGGATAATTTTGACAAATCGCAGCTCTTCATCCACAACCAGATTGGTTTATGCGTTTAGACAAGGCTTTTATGGCAATCTAATAAGACTTGTGAAATTGGAATTAAGATATCTATTTTCAGAATGTGAATGAGTGTAAGCAAGTCAAATATCGTCGTTTTTCTACGAAAAACTCGTAACTGCAGCTTGTTTTAAGCTGCAGTTACGATGTTTTCGTAGAAAAGCAGCGATATATCGAAATTCTAGAGAATCCGGAGATCCGTGTTGGAGCAAAAATATTACGAGTTGTGGTACTAAAGAACTTTCTTTTAATTGTTTTTCGAACGACATAATTTTTAGACTAGTTCAATTTGAAAGCAGTATAAAACAACGTAATGCATGTTTTATCAATAATAAGAACTGTGCACTATATGAAAGAGAAAGTATTGGTACAAAGCAATCTCTTTTTTTAGGAAGTTGAGGTTACTGATTTTTCAGTTGCATTTTTTAAACTTAGAATATTCTTATTCTCAAATCATTAAATGATATGTCTGTCATTTTGATATATCTTAGGACATTTTTTTCTCTCTTCCATATAACGGAATTAAATACTCCCTCAGAAATAAGCAGAAACTGGTCAAAATGAACACACTTCTCATTTGCTAGATATTCCTTTATCGTATTTGGAAAAGGGTTAAATAGTTAATAAAAGAGTTTAAATGGTCACTTTCGCTGTCTATTATTATCACTCACGGTTGGACTGACCATTTGTTCGGACACTGATCAAAATTACAGGTGGATTGACCACTGCGAAATGGCCAAAAAAGGTCAAATTGATAGTTGTGTTGATGAAATTAAATCTTTTACCTCTTGAGTAAAAATTGATTTTGATTGTAAATTATAGTTTCTCTTGCGTTTGCTGATTCTTTATAATATATCATAAAACGATGTTTTTTTTTCAACAAAAACAATCGTAACTGCAGCTCGATTAAAGCTGGAGTTACATGGTTCTTTCAATACCGGCAACACCGACGTTATGTTCTGAGAATAAGTTCCCAAAAGGTTTCACCTCACTGTACGTGAATAGATTTCTTCAATATTTAGATTCTAAAAACTGTTTATAAATTAATTCAAAAGTCGAGAGAGGAAAAGGGTTTTATGGACATTAACCCTTTCCCAAACGGTTAAAATTTGGACTACATCAATTCAAACGCTGCTCCAAACGGCGAATTGGACGTAAATAACATTAAACTTGTGTCCATTGTAGTACAGAAAACATTGAGGCAAAAGGAGAAAATGCTGGTAATCAGCATTTTCTTCTTTTGTCTCAATTTTTTCTGTAGTATAAAGTTCACAAATTTCACATTCTTTATCATCTATTTTTCATCTGCAGTAGCTTCGACATCGGACCAATTTGTAGTTTGATTCCCACAGGGACTACAAAAGCAGGTCTGTTTGGGAAAAGGTTAAATGGACATTATCAGTGTACATCAGGACAGCTGTCCGGGGGTATTAGCGCCTAATAATCGAGTCCGAACTGACCATTACAATGACCAAACTGATCTTTCTAGTGACCAACAAGTGACCAGTGACTGACCAGCTGAGGCCGATAAATGGTTTCAATTAAATATATTTTGGTACAAGATAACTCTGTGGGAAATCAAATAATGGATCAAACATAAACATTCACTAACATTCGATAAAAAATGATTGATATTATAGCTACTTTTCATTAAAGAAAACCCGCAACTGCAGCTTAAAACATTCACTAGCATTTAAGAATTTATAAGATAGAACTATAAAAAGATATGTTATCTTAAATATTCATCTAACACAGAAATACTAAATATGAATAGATGTACACCATTTTGTGTTGCTGTCGATTTTCTGAAAATCATTATTATCCCTCTCAAAAATCCATTTATCTAATATCTGACTACATCTGTGCTAGAAAGATTACTAAGGGGTCAATTATGAACTTTAAATATTACTGGTGTCCAAAGAATGTTATCTTTATGAAATTAATTTTAGATAGCATCTTTGTCGAGTGACCACTAAAAGTAGCGCACTTGTGATATAGCTATTATCATGGTAGCACGATTTCGCTGCTGGTCTTCATAAAATACAAGATCAGGTATCTGTCAAATAAATTGCTGCTTTTCTTCGAAGGCCTCGTAACTGCAGCTTAAAAGAAGCTGCAATTACGCCATTTCGAGGAAATAATGACAGTTTTCTGAATCACTTACCACTCCCCGATCGAGGATATTTGAGCACATAGCCGGACGTTAACTGCCCGTGAATTTCTTGAATAGTACACGTTTACGATAACCGCCATATACTGAACCGCACAGCTAACTCCTCACTTTTGATTTTTGTATAACTA
This sequence comes from Fragum sueziense, assembly GCA_963680895.1. Lineage (NCBI taxonomy): Eukaryota > Metazoa > Mollusca > Bivalvia > Cardiida > Cardiidae > Fragum > Fragum sueziense. The sequence continues at coordinate 35,708,933 of OY804609.1, read as the reverse complement.
AGTAATCACTCAATCAATCGCCTTGATTTTTCATATTTCAATAGATGACCAATTTCCATCATTTTTTGTCAAAAAACAAATTTAATTTTACGTGTCGTTTACCTCGTCCAACGTGCACGTGAGTATAACGTTTTTGAAATGCATGCACATGCATCTTAACAAAAACCAGAATAATTCCACATGTCTTTATTCAATGTTGATCGGGAGTAATAAAAAACATGATTTCGACAAGTTTTACTAACGAAATTTCATTTAAACAACGTAACAAAGACAGGTCTAAAACGTCACATGGTCGATATGTTGTATGCGATCGAATTTTACACGTATTAAACAGTTTGCCAGTTAATAAAATCATTGCCTACATTCACAAAGATCAATATTGAAACACACTACGAAGAGATCATTTGCTTTACACTATAACGTCACAATAGTGACGTCAACAGTATAAAACTAGTATCCTGTTTGTCCGCCGTTTGCTCTTATTACTGTGCGGCATCTGGAGCGCATAGAATTGATTTAATTGACAATGAAGGTTTGGGGATAACATTCTAAGCTTGCGCTAAAGCGTTTTCAAACTCCTGAAGTGTTAAAAGACTAGCGTGCTTAATATCTTATCCGACGTCCTTACTCCTCCCAAAGGTGCTCAACAGGATTTAGATCCGGGGACTTCGAGTACCACGGAAATACCCTGATACGATTCATAGCAAGCACCGAACGTGTAGCGGCAGCAGGGTACTTCAGTGGTACTCGAATTCCCCGGATTTGAATCCTTTTGAGTACCTTTGGTATGAGTGACCTAAGACGTCGGATAAGGAATTAAGTACACCAGCCTCAAACACCCAAGGAGTTGGAAAACGCATTATTGCAAACTTAGAGTGCTATCCCCCATGCTTTTATTGTCTTATACATTAATTTTATGCGCTCTAGATGCCATGCAAACGGCAGACCTACAAGCTATTAGTTTTATAGGGTTGACGTCACTTTTGTTACGTTATAGTGTAAAGCAGATAATTTCTTCGTAGTTTGTTTTAATATTGGTCTTTGTGAGTGTATGCAATGATTTTATTAACTGACAAACTGTTTTACACGTGTAAAATTCGATCGCATCCAAGTATCGACCGTGTGACGTTTTAGACCTGTCTTTGTTACGTTGTTTAAATGAAATTTTGTCAGTAGAACTTGTCGAAATTATGATTTTTTATTACTCCCGATCAACATTGAATAAAGACAAGTGTAATTATTCAGGTTTCTGTTTAGATGCATGTGCATGCATTTCAAAAACGTTAAACGCACGTACACGTTGGACGAGGTAAACGACACGTAAAATTAAATTAGTTTTTAACTAAAATTGATGGGAAATAGGTCATCTACTGAAATATGAAAAATCAAGGTGATTGAGTTGGCGATAATTTAGTTATACAAAAAACAAAAGTGAGGAGTTAGCTGTGCGGTTAAGTGTATTTCTGTTTTGATAATGCATGTATAATAGTGCTCCCACGATCTACTGATTCCCGACAAACAAGACAGACCATAAATTCATACCAATTTACTTATTTTAGGTTATACTGGTCAAAACGAAATCATATTGATAATAATCGGTAATAATATTAAGAATATTGACATGAAGATTTGCACGTGCGTCTCTTTAATAACATGTATTTATATGTTTACAGTTTGTTTATAAACATCAGATGTTCTTGGAACTACTGTATATAACGACATGGAAACACTCATTCTGTACAATAACGAGTCTTTATCTAGACTCACGGTGTAGACTGCACGACTACAATGACTTGTGATTTTGTGAACTTTAATGCAATCTAAATAGCTTTTTGATTTATCCAAACTTGTTATATTCTTACCTCGCTTATAATGTGATACTTTTTTTTTCATTCTGTAAATATGGCAAATGGTAAGTTGTTCATTTTTGACCAGCTTAAAATTGTGGATAGTTTTTAAATTGACCGAGCGGCAGATGTTCCCATTTTATCAGGTAAATTATAGCGCTTTTGCTGATGACCAATTCAAATAAAAAACAAATAGAAACAAAAGACAAAGCAGTCCTAATAAGGTCAAATGAGCCTTTTTGATTGTCGCAAAAGATAGTCTAGAAGATTTTCCGATTACATTCTCGTCATTTCCCGATGGTTTCCGGAGATAACCGAGACCAGGTCGTAAAAAAGTCGTTCGGAGTCGTTAAAAAACTACAAATTGTCAGAATGGATACATTTTCAAGCTCGTCAAAAAACTATTAATTGTTATCAGTTTTCGCGACGATTCAGTTTATTCTACGGTCACCTCGATGCAGCTGCTTGCCATAAAAAGACACGATCTTTGTTTTGTCTGCTGGTCAAACGACTGTCCGAAGAATTGACCACCTGTACTTCTACCGCGGATCCAGGGTTCCTGTGAGGAGGGTTCGAATTTATAGAAAGGGTGGTTCGTTTTCCTAGTATTTCACCAGTTTGACTGGATTTCTGCATGAAAATAATCACGCTTTGGGGGGAGGGGGGGGGCGTTTGACCCCCCCCCCCCCCCCCGAAACCCCTGGGGGATGTACTTTTAATCTTTTTCCATTCGACCTTTAAATTACTACATTGTGTTAGCCGCTGTGGACGACAACATAGTTCTTCATATCGTTGCTTTTCAACAAAAACCTCTTATTTGCAGTTTAGAACAAGCTTCGGATACGAGGTTTTTGTTGAAAAGCATTGATATAGAGCGTATTTGTGCACAATATAGCATAGAAAATAATGAGACAAAGAGCAAAAGTTTTGGTTAGTAAGAATAGTTTAATTTAGCTTGACTGCGGTTACACTAAAAAATGAAATATTAACAATTCAAAAATGATACAGATGAGAAATTGTACTTTTTTACGTCAAAATTCTCATATTTCGCCGAACCCCATTATGTACATTTTACCTAATAATTATAACATTTACAGAGACATAACAATATAATGCTTCATTTGAACACAAAACCTTTCATAAGAAACAAATAAAAGGTCCATTTTACTTTCACAAAAAATTCTCGACGCGTTTTTGCAACGAATAATATTTCAACACATACTTAACCTTTTCCGAAATTATGCATTATTATAACATGTCAAAAAAATTATTTTTGAAAATCTAAAGAGAAAATGAAAGAGAGAAAATTCAGGTACCCATGATTGTCTTCTATTTTCCAATGTTTTGATATACATTACATACATTTTTTTTCCATAAAGGAATATTCACATTGCCATCTGCAACTTCTTAGAATTGGAAGCAGTCTAAATATATCGTATGGGGAAGGGTTATACCACACACATTATTCTCTTAATCCTTTCCCAAATATGACCTGGATTTGACGCATTTTATAAGAACATCTTGAGAAACCGGTATCTTCTCCTTTTGCCTCGATGCTTTCCATGCCATGGGATACACAATTCCTTCATTTAGCAAAAATATTTCGTCATTTTGTCGTGTGCAAAGCCTTTTAGATTGGAACACCATATCATTTGTCGTTAGGGAAAGGGTTAAACGCTTGCTATGTCTGTTCAATTGCCTTGATATATAGACTTTTTGTAAGAAGAAATATAGGTTCTGTTCAACGGACTATTAGCATCTAATGAATTGGGAAATGGCTTCCAGGGAAGAAGCAAAATGGATCGAATATTTTGGCGAGGGAACAGGTAGGCTGGGACAAAAATAGTGATAGTAACACTTTCACAAACAATTCCTTGTGTTTGATGTTCATTCGAAAGACGATTTAGGGAGCTGTGAAAGAGAAGATAAAGATTAAAACAGTGTTTGAAATCAATACAACTTGTGGCCAGAAGCAGTCCTGTCTGCTCATTTGCGGAATGAATCAAATGAAATATCCTTCAATGGTCGACACTGAACAAGAATACACCTATCAATATAGTCATTTTCAGGGGGTACCGAAGTCTGTTTTTCGTGAACACGAAGAAACAAAATAATTAAATTATATAAATAATATCCCAGTTTAGGCATGTTGATGCTACTACATCCTTCGTTTGTTCTTTGTTTAATTGGATTTCATCTTGATATTGAACAATTCATTTTTCATCAGCCTTTTTTCTAAAACTACAAAGAAAATAATCTGAATGGAAGAGACGTAAGTCATGGCAAATTCGATTGTTTGTTTGTAATATGTAATTTCGAATAAGAAATAGATTTCAATTAATTTGTGAATAGAGACTAAAGTTTCGTAGACTATATAAGGTGACATATTCAACAAGAATTCTTGGCGTCCACAAGGCGATGCCATCTAAGTACAAATCGTCATTTACGCATTATTTAACTGAATTATGAATTTATTACGATTATGGCGTCAAGTACTGCACCATTCATATGGGAAAGACTTATGTAAATTTTTGACGAATGTCATATATTGTTCCGCGTAGGATAAATCAAACAAATGGTTTTTCCGACAATGTAATTTACAGGCGTATCGCCTAATTGCCACCTACTAATAAAATGAATTTAAACCACCTTTAAGTTAGAGAATGAAATATTTTCAGCAGTACAATTTTCGCTGCTTCTCAACAAAAATCGTGTATCTACAGCTCGTTTAACCCTTTCCCAAACAAAACCTGGTATCAAATGCTTGGGAAAACATTGAGACAAAAGAAGAAAATGCTGATGATCAGCATTTTCTCCTTTTGTTTCAATATTTTCTCAACTATTTGGTTTACCAATCCTATCTTTATCAACTACAAATTTGTCGCCTGCAGCAGCTTTTAAATTGGAATAGTCTAAAATTGTGTCGTTTTTGTCGGGAACGGGTTAAAGCTGTAGATACGAGTTTTTTAAACAAATGATTTTCCGACAACGTAATTTACAGGCATATCACCTAATTGCCACCTACTATTCAAATCAATTTTAACCACCTTTGAGAATGATTTCGAAATGCATGTAGTAAAATACCACACAGTTTCTCAGATAATTTTTCATGTTGTTTTTCTTTTTCTGATCGTGGAATAAGTCATATAAAAGGACAAAAAAATCACCCCAATAAAACATGAATGAAACACTACATTATAACTATGTACAGTCGACACTCGTTGTGTCGAAGTCTGAGGGGCCGTCAAAATACCTCGACAAATCCGGAGTTCGACTCATCCGATTTTGTTTGGCTTTGATAAAGTTGATATTTGACCGTTTGTGAAACTAATCATTTACGATTATTATTGAAATATAGTAGGAAAAGGAAAGAAATTGCTCGTTTCGAGCAATTTCTATCCTTTTCCTACTATATTTCAATGGCTATATTCAGTTCGAAATTATTTTGTTTAAAACAAGTTATGTCCATTGATGAGGACGGGACCTGATTTGAACTTCGACTTAAGCGAAAATTCGACTTATCCGATGTCGACATAACGAGTGTCGACTGTAGATCTATAAAAGATTCTCATTATGCACTAATCGTCGCTTTCCATAAATATCTCGACCGTCATTACAGCCAGCTTTCTTAAAGTTGTATACTTTTATGGGGTTTTCGAAGTAAAGCAACATAATTTTAATGCCTGATCACATTCATCACGATCCTCCATCCAGATCACGACCGGAGTACACCCAGAAATGGTCACTCGCACAGCATTACTTTTGAACGCGATATAGGCGTGATACGGAATTGAATGTGACCAGAGGCGCATTCTTCAGAGCGAGATTTTTTAAGATTACTACATGTAAAGATGTTTTTGATAAAGCGTTCCTAAGAACTAGATTCTGAAAGAGGTGTACCAAATGCTTCATACTTCGTACAAATGACGTCATGATGACGTCATTTGTATGAAATATGGAGCATATCCATGGTACCATGGAGCATTCGGAACAACTCGGTCAATTCTCTCTTATATTGTTTCTACGGAGTTGACTGAGGGGTTCCACATGACGTATATGGTAATGGTGCCTCCCATTAAAAACTTGCTCTTGAAAACGATTTATCCTAAAACATATCAAGAAATCTCAAGATATCTCAAGAAATCTCGCTCTAAAGAAAGCGTCTCAGGCCTTTATATAGCGTTTTTGTTCCTTCGTATAAATATGTGCTCGAAACATGAATGATTCATTCCGTTCACTACGTTCATTAACTTAGTGACGACGTTACGTGCGTAAATCACGTTAAGAAATCGCAGACGTCGCCATTCAGCAGACGAAAAAAATATTTGAGCCGTGATCTGGGAAATGGGGCATTATGGCATATTAAACCAACGTGGACCGAGAATGACCAGTTAATTCATCTTTGCATTTTGATCAATGTTCATTTCTACTCTAAAAGAAATCCTTCTAGTAATAAACAACATATTTGAGAACATCATGAATCTTGATCAGACTGTGCTTACGCACAGGCTGATCAAGATCCGTGTTGGTCTCAAATGTCATGATTGCGCCTTTTACAAGACCCCGGCTAATTCGGATGTCTCCAATTTGAGAGCATTTGAGTACTAAAGAAATCAAAATGTCGGTCGTAAATCAATCGTGAAACTTCGAAAATATTCATATTGATACTTCCGGTTTTAGAAGTTTTAAGAAACCCGTCTACTATTCAATGAATTTCAAGACAGACGACAAAGCAGTGGTGTCTAATTCATGCTTGCTTTCATAATAATGTTGCTATGCCGTTTTGGTGTATGCGTTTCCAGCGATAGAACGTGCATTCGTTGTACATATTTTTCCGAAATTGAGCATCGGCGACTAAATCCCACACATCATCGATTCGTTACTTTGGCTTACGGAGGCCCATATCAATTACAAAAATAATAATTTAATTTCATTCCAGAGAGCGAAAGTGTATTTCATTCAAGGTCACATATAACCACAAGAGTCCATTGATTAATGCATATTTGATTGATATAGAATGCAAAACATGTAATGAAAACCCACCCCCGCGATTCATTGTCAAATATTATTGACAAGTCGGAGGTGATATGTCATATCACACATCGAAGCTAGCGAGAACATTTTCATATTCAAAGACCTGTCATCTTTAAAATAGGGCCTAATTATACACATGTACGTGTTTTTGAAACCCATTTCCACATGATGGCGCCTTTTGAGGCCCCGCAGAATAAGGGATTTGGAAAACATTGTGGAAAAGGAAGAAAATGCTTATAACAAGCCATTTTATAATTTCCCACAATGTTTCCATTGATTTCATTAACCTGATATTGTCGTTCGCAACATCTTTGAATTCGGACAAGTCTAAAATTTTGCCGTCTGGTAATGCGTTAAAGGAAAAGGGGTTCCTCTCTACTTTTCCTAGTAGAAACTTTTGAGTAACCCCTTGCTGATCTTGATCAATATTGGAATCAAATTGGTCTTTAAGGTTTACGAACTGAGAATGAAATGCAGAGCCAGAGACGAAATGTGAAAAGTGCCAGTAATTCTTATAGGGCTGTCCCACCTTACCGAATTTCTACACCGAATACGTACCGAATGCGAAATTCGCAGTGTTCGTTCTCATTTTATTCGGTGAACTTTGGATTTTCAACGATTGTGTACCGACCATACACCGAACACGTAACGAACTTGTAGCGACCGTGTCGAACAGCCGACGATGTTTCTCCGAAATATACCCCAATTCGTTCCCAAACATCAACGAACCCCTACCGTTTAAGTAACGAATATAACGTCATATTCGGAATGGCATCGTGAGGATCGGTGTGTTTCGTTAGCGGTTCGTTTGCCTTTTCGGTCAGATCGGTATATAAACTCACCTTCATCGGAATGCAAACGCTAGTCCTTCGGTGCGATCATAACGAACATACCGAACAGGAATTCGTCTGCAAATTATTACCGACATCAAAACGAAAGTAACGAATGCCAGACGCAAGCCTACCGATCCCTCTGCGAACGCTTACCGAACTCATTCCGAAATTTTGATTCGCTGCATTCGTTGAAAAATTTTGTGCATGCTCAAAAACCTTTTTAGGCGTCTGCGAACACCGCGTAATGTCGACGAAAAGCACCGAATGGCACCGTAAACGTACCGAACACAAACGTTTGTGGAACGAACCTTTAACGAATACACCGAATTAAGTTCGGTACGCATTCGGTGTAAACATTCGGTTAGGTGGGACAGGCCGATAAGCATTTTGTATGGTTTATAGGCCTGTCCCACCAAACCGAACATTCGTAATCATTTTATTCCGTGAACTGTGGTTTTCAACGGTTTTGTACCGACCCTGCACCGAACACGTAACGAATTTGTAGCGACTGTGTCGAACAGCCAACGATGTTTCTCCGAAATATACCCTAATTCGTCCCCAAACATCAACAAACCCCTACCGTTTGAGTTACGAATATAACGTCACATTCGGAATGGCATCGTGAGGATCGGTGTGTTTCGTTAGCGGCTCCTTTGCCTTTTCGGTCAGATCGGTATATAAACTCACCTTCATCGGAGTGCAAACGCTAGTCCTTCGGTGCGATCATGACGAACATACCAACCAGGAAATCGTCGACGAATTATAACGGACACCAAAACGAAAGCAGCGAATGTCAGACGCGCGCCTACCGATCCCTCTTCGAACCATTACCGAACTCATTCCGAAATTTTGATTCGCTGAATTCGTTGAAAAATTTTGTGCATGCTCAAAAACCTTTTTGGGCGTCTGCGAACACCACCGAATGTCGACGAGAGCATCGAAAACATACTGAACATAAACTGTTTCTGGAACGAACCTTTAACGAATATGCCGAATTAAGTTCGGTATGCATTCGGTGTAAAAAAAATCGGTTATGTGGGACAGGGCTATTAGAATTTTGAATTAATGCATTCTTATGGAAATATTGACAAAAATGTTCAAAATGACCTCCTTTGCATATGAATATAGAGTAAAATAATATTAATTTTGTAAATTATTTCCTTCTTGAAGCATAATCTTGAAATCCGGCATGTTGAATCAACTTATGTGAAGTGTATTTACAAGTGTGTGTAATTTGAGGCATTTAGTATGGCTAGAAAATGGTGTTTTCATTCTCAGTTCGTAAACCTTAACTCTCCCAACTTATACGTGTCTATGAAATGGCAAATTCGACAATTTTCATTATATTTATAATGAAATGCCAAAACGGATTTATGCCAAATTGCCTGCATTCTGAATTAGCCAACTTTGCAATCTATTATGGAAAAGTTAATTGAATAATCTCCCCTTTACCCCTATTAACCCTCTCCCAAACAAGACCTGGTTTTGACATCTCTAGTGAAAAGAACTTTGGAAACATTGGAGCAAAAGAAGAAAATACTAGAAACTAGCATTAATCCTCCAGCCAAAATATCGTCTTAGCTATATTTTACACAAATTATATCCTTATCTCCACACATTATGTCATCTGTGGCAGGAACGACATCAAGCTAAGGTTAGGTGCTCAAGTAATCCGAGTCTTCTCTGATGCAAATTTCGCTCTTTGATTTTGGACGTCGCTCCGTAAAATGGACTCAGATTAGTACTTCAGTCGCTACGATGTGACTGAAATAATGTTCAAATGGCGTTCAACACAATTCATTTCAAAATATGACAAGATTCTATACTATTTTCGCTTCCATAATTATCTAACGGTTAACAATAATAATATATCTTTCATGGGCTCTTAGTAAAAACCTTTTTCTATTGTTGACAGTATTGGGAAGCTAGATATGCATTCGTTTCCAGTTGACAGCATGGATCTTGCAGTCTAAACAGGGTCGATATTTTTCGCTATTGCTACATGTACAAAACGCAAATTAAATCCATTTTCTTTGACAAAATCAGAATGACAGCTTCAATTAGAATCTGTGTCACCCTTTGACGGTAGTAGAAAGTTAGGCATGCATTGTTGTGTTGACAAGTTTGATGTGAAGAACACATGATGTAGTGCACCAGCTTCTGAATTATAACTGGTATTTTTATCGAAAGTAACTGTAAATCCATTCTAAAGGAAATAATAAAAAAGAAAAACAAGAAATGGAAAGAAAAGACGTTGAAATTGCAAACCCGTTAGGAAAAGTGGTTGGTCATTTCTTATAGTAAGAACTGTCCAATAAATATGAAAAAATAAGATAAGTTAAAAAGGCTTATTCGTTAAGATTAGCTACCGAACTTTTCCTATGGCAATAAATGTCTTATAAAAATAACAATAACCATGCTTGTTCATTTTTTGTTTGTAGCGAAAAATTTCGGTCCTGATCAGTCTGCGCAGATTGCGCAGACTGATCAGGACCGATACTTTTCGCAATCGCTACATGTACAAAACGCAAATTAAATTCATTTTTTGACAAAATCAGAATGACAGCTTCAATTAGAATCTGTGTCGCCCTTTGACAGTAGTAGGAAGTTAGGCATGCATTGTTGGCGCTTTTCACGATGACAAATTGACGCGCGATTTTGACATTCAAGTAATTATGTTATGTCATCAAGGTGAAACGCTTGGCTTTTGATTAAAATGCAGGATTTTTTATGTTAAAGAATTTCTCAAGCAGCAAACAAACGGACTGTCCCAATTTTCAAAGCCACTGCAAACGATAAAAGTCAATACGGATGAAAATGGTATTTGTACTTTTTCCGTTTTTTTATCACATTTCACGAATTGTCTCTGCTTTTACGAAAGATTGAGGGGCACGTAGTTCTTAACCCTTTCCCAAACGACAGAATTTTAGCGTGGTCCGCTTCAAAACTGCCACAAAGACAAAATGGATGTTATTAAAGATAGGAATATGGCATAGAAAATATTTTGAGACAAAAGGAGAAACTGCTGGTTATCAGCAGTTTCTTCTTTTGTTTCAATGTTTTCCGAAGTGTTTTCTATTAGATATGTCAAAACCAGGTCTTGTTTGGGAAAGGGTTAAATCAAATCGGAGGGTGTTGTGGATACTCTGGTAGGTCATCAACGTTCGGGAAAAATACATGGAATATGTAAGAAAAAACTAATGTTTGTTGACAAGAGTATAGACAAATACAGGTGTCCCACGCTAATCTGATGTTTATTAACAAGCCTTTAACATATAAAAACATGTTATTGCAGAGATGCACGAGCAAATCGTCTCGTCAATATTACATCAAAATACTGATTATCATCAATATGGTTTCATTTTGATCTTTATAGCCTATGATTAGTAAATTGATTTATGTTCTATTGTTTGGCGGGATTCAGAATATCGTGGGGGCACTCGTACCATAAGAAAGTCACGTGATTACTACCTTTAAATTAAGACGTGTTCTTGGTATTACATAGCCCCCTGCGATACGCGCCAATCGCTATTCGAGAAAAAGTAATGGTGTTCGTTGACAAATTTATATTTTCCTATAAATACGTCGTTTCCATTTTTTTCTTCGTTTATTGTTTTTTTTTATTTGGAGAATCAGTTTAAGAAAAATTTGTAAACAAACACAAAAGGATTTGCAATTTGTCAGCTTTTTATGGTAGAGTAATCGAAATTAAACTTCAATCCTTTTCCAAACAAGACCTTGTTTTGACGTCCCTAATAGAAGAAGTCTGGGAAAATATTGAGACAAAAGAAGAAAATGCTGATAACCAGCATTTTCTTCTTTTGTCTCAATATGTTTCTTGTCTATACTGTACATTAATCCTTTGTTCATCATTATTCATTTTGTCGTCGACAACAGTTGTCAAATTCGAGTAGTCTAAAAATACAGTTTTGGAAATGGTTAAAATGACGCGAATTTAATTAGCGCTGTAAGACAGGGTGTCATTTTACTGTGTGCACTCGCGAGCTGTTTTTTGGCAATGCACAACTGAAGGTTGCTGTCAAAAATTGGATAGATCTTTATTTACAACGTATTTTATATCCTTATAATATTGACTGGCGCATGCAAAAATGTGCATTTTGGTCTCAAAATTAATTATCATAAATTTCGCAATGGCGGCATATCGTATAAAAGAGGACATGTACGTAATTTCTCGTTGTGAGAAACGATAGATTAAATAGAGTTTAACGCACCTTTCAATACAATAATCATATCGCGGAGACTGGAGTACATAACTATGGATTCATGTCGTTTCTCTCACCAATAGGCCATTATCGCAACGTCTTTCCGAATCTCCAGCTGCTCGACCCGATAGATGTACGATTATCCCACTTATAATCAACATTTTCTCCTTTTGCCTCAATATTTTTTTGTTCTACAATATACACGTAATTCCGTCTTCTTCTTTAGTACACATTTTGTCCTTTGCAGAAGCTTTTGCATTGGGCCATGCCCAAATGTTGTCAATTGAGAAAAGGTTAAATTGGCGATACTGTTCTTCTTTCCACCTAAATACATGGTTTTTAATACATTAATTTGAAAGATTGTGGCATTTTCAATGACATTGCCGACAAAGTGCGCGGTTTGAATTCCATTTCAATTAAAATGAAATAGGATCTCAAATAATGCACAGGTGTTCAAAAGCATTTATTGGTCCTAGCATTTATCAATGCACATTACTCTACTTATTACATTTTTTTCGTTAACTCTTATCATTCGAAAATAATTCATTATTTAAGCAGGATCTAGAAAACGGTCCTTTCTAGTATTTGAGAACAATATGGTACCACTGATTATCAGCATTTCCTTCTTTTGTATCTGTTTTTGTCCACCAAATGAATAAATATTAGTAATTGAAAAAAAAAAACATTTGTGGAAATGAAGAAATTCCTTGTGACATTAGTTTTCACATAATTTTCCATCCAGAAGAATAAAGAATGCAAGAGTCCATTAATATTAGATTAAATGTCTGCCACATATTTGAATTTGGAAACGTCCAAAGATTAATTTTGTCGTCTGGTAATGAGTTAACACAGGGTCAGGACTGTATCCTTACGAAATTATAAAGTGGAGATGCTTTGAAATAGGCAGTGGATGCCAGTGCAATATGTTTCTTGTGGCAGTAGGTAACTGTTTATCAATATTTATAAACGATAGGGTGTGTGTCAAGAAAACAGATGTAAATATAATGTATGTAACAATGTTATATCGTCATTTTCCTGGAAATACCACATAACTACAGCTGATTAGGAGCTTCAGTTATGAGGTTTTGAAATAAAAGCGACGACATTCCAGATGATGCAACAAAAATGTAAAAAAAACCAACAACAAAACAACAATGTATGCAACTGTCTGTATTTAACCCTAGTCGTTCTGCTCCAAGTTACGTCGATTTTCAAACGACAAAACCAAACTTTGCTCTCATTCGGTCTATCAGTCGCGGTTCGACTGATAGGCTGTACATATAGCGTATCAAATGAGTCAAAAGTATAAGATACACCTATAAAATACAAGTCTGATGTTGTTTTATAAATTTTATAAGTGCACTCGAAAAAAAATATAAGATCACCTCAGAATATACAAGTGCATTTGTATTTTATAAGTGACTGGACATCCTCGTTTTGACCCGAAAATATATTTATAGAGCCTGGTCGTGGAAAAATTAAGTGCACGTATAAAATTAGGCCTGGTCGTATGAAAACAACAACAACAACAAAACAAGTGCACGTAAGAAATTTATAAAACCACCTCAGAATATACAAGTGCACTTATATATTTGCAGATGTACGCTAAACATAGACCCGTTTGTTACAGCATAGTATCACACCAAATACAAGCCAATTATATACGACTTTGATAAATTAGCAAATAGTATACTAGACGGAATATCTACAGAAAATGAAAATATCGACATGTACAACCTGACCACAATCAATACTGTTGGCGAATCTACGAACTCCTTTATAAATTAATGTTCATTTTCTTGTATGGCATGCCCCACAAAAATTCTAACCACACATTAGTTTTTTCGCTCCCGGCGTACAGCCAGGTGTCATGAGCGCTGATGACCGCTTATTAGACTGTCAGTTATTTTACTAAGTAGGCTGACATAGTCATCTATCTTACTTAATCTTGCTACTTTACTTTAACCCTTTCCCAAACGGCAAAATTTTAGGGTAATCCACTTCATAAACTGCCACAAATGACAAAATGGAAATTATTAAAGATAGAATCTGTGTAAAATGGGGCATAGAAAATGTTGAGACAAAAGGAGAAACTGCTGGTTATCAGCAGTTTCTTCTTTTGATTCAATATTTTCCCAAGCCTTTCTATCAGGGACGTCAAAACCAGGTCTTGTTTGCGAAAGGCTTAAACAGATGTTTGGCATCAGACTGACAATTTTCACAGCTCTTAAATGACAATGTAAATCAAAATTTCCATGTGTAGGTGGGAAATTGTATCTTTTGAAATAAATTGTCAGTGAGCAAAGGTGTGGATGTCTTTAAGTAAATACAATGTATGTGAGAGACCATTCTATCATATCATGTGTAGATTGATCTCAGCCGAGCCCGGATAGCTCAGTCGGTTACGTCGGAGTCTGTCAATCCAGGGGGCTCGGCCAGTATCCATTCTGACATTTGACAAAAGTCATTTTCTCTTACCAATGGGTGCGAATCATCTATGTGAGAGAGCAGCTGGAGGCTCGGTTTGGATATTGTGGTTGTGCTGGTGCGAGAAATACCAGGAACCCACGGTTAGGTGCTCCAGCCGCCGCGATATGACCCTGGTAGTAGAAAACGGCGTAAAACCCCAATAAACTCAATAGATTGATCTCAATCTCTACCGTTTTATAATCAGTAATCAAATTTTGCAGTTCAAACAACCGCATCATAGTTGCAGATATATCATTCCATAAAAGACTATACTAAAGGTCTATGTTACAACAAACCAACACGATACAACGATTGGTCAAAAGACATTTTTGTATTCATTATTATAAAGACAAATGGCCTTTGATGATCCGTTGTATTTTGGTGATCAAAGCAAGAGCGAGCCTTACTCATCTTAATATGACGTACTAAATGGGTCAAAAGTCTATATAGAGCGTGCACCAATAAAATATACGCGTCGACGCATATATTTTCAACTGCTCGCGTAAATTTTTATGCGTCGACGCGTAAATATACGCGTCGACGCATAAAATTTACGCGAGCAGTTGAAAATATATGCGTCGACGCGTAAATTTTACACGAGCAGTAGTAGAAAATGTGAAACCGAGGCTGGCCAATGGGAGAGACGGTTAGAAACCTTTTCCTTTATACCATAAAATTGATGGATGAAACGAAGGATCTGATTGGTTAATAGATAAAATACGCGTCGACGCGTATATTTACGCGAGCAGTTGAAAATTTACGCGTCGACGCATAAATTTTCAACTGCTCGCGTAAATTTCATGCGTCGACGCGTAAATATACGCGTCGACGCATAAAATTTACGCGTCGACGCGTATATTTTATGCGTGCACGCTCTAAAGAGACTTTTGACCCATTTGGTACGCCATATCTTAAGCCTCTCTTACAACCGGTCAATCATGGTCTTGTGTGCGGTCTGCGTCTAAAACGTACGCATAGTCGTGCGAGGCACGCACGTGCAACATACGATTTTGGTGACGCAACCACGACGTAGAAAGCACGTAGCAAAGAATTGACCGGACTTTCTTTAAGTGTCTCTTACAACCCGTCGTGCGTCCTTATAAATCGTGCGTTTTGAAACTCACGATTTATAAGGACGCACGACGGGTTGAGAGACTTTACTTTCTAAAAGGAATGCCAATATGTACTCTCTCCGCATAGGGTTATTGCTCATGAATATTGATCTATTCTAGATCGTTTCGTTGTAAACGATGAGCGAATGGAAAGAGGGTAGCCAATAGATTACTTTCAGACTGCCATTTGTTTGTAACTTCATTTCAAATGCAATTTACTAGTATATTGTATAATTCCAGGATCACAGCCTAGATGTAAGAATGAAGGGGGCGTGGTCTATATACCGCTGATATCTGATAATCCGTGCTTCACGTGCATCTGTAGGGTAAGTTTCTTATTTTTATTATTCGTTTGCTTATTTATTTCGGTTTTTATTATTATTTTGACATTATCCAATAAAAAATATGTTTTCTTCTTCTTCTTCTTCTTCTTCTTCTTCTTCTTCTTCTTCTTCTTCTTCTTCTTCTTCTTCTTCTTCTTCTTCTTCTTCTTCTTCTTCTTCTTCTTCTTCCAAGTAAGAACCAAACAGCAAGAGCTCACGAAGGTCACCATTTACAGTTTAAGGCTATGTACATGTCTCTTGTCTTAGTGGTACACTACTGGAGAGTTGGCTGTCACTCGATGGATAATCACGTGATACAATCATTTTAGAAAATCTTTAATAACGCTGTTAATACAGGCCGATTTGAATTCGATTTGAAGCAAAGAAGGTGGACAGACTTCATACTCTAGATGGGCGTGTTGGACTTTTGAAAAATCAGCTGATAAAAAGTTATTAAAGATCAACCAAAATTTTGGTTGATCTTTTTTTATCGGCAGATATTTTTAAAAAAAAATCCGCCAAGTGCAGATTGTTTCCGACATTTACCCACCTTCTCTGTTTCAAACCGAATTCAAATTAGTCAAGTATTAACAGAAATATAGATGATTTTCTGAAATTCTGAGTCACGTGATTAACCATTGTGTGTCAGGTAGTGCCTGAACGACTCCAGTTACTCTCCATTGCCGAGCTCTATTGATTAAACCATCAAATATGACCGCTCCAGTTTTCGGTACGCCAACAGCCTGTTTGGTCGTCATAATCTAATTATAGCACACCATTTGAATTATCGAATCAAAATCATTCAGTTTTATCTTGCATGATCATTACGTATACATTACGTCGCTTCTATTTTTGGCCGAAGCCGGTAACATTTGAATTATCGAATCAAAATCATTCAGTTTGATCTGGTTTGATTACGTATACATTACGTCGCTTCTATTTTTGGCTGAAGCCGGTAATTTGAAGCGTCAGCCAATGAAAGTTTGTATCAGCTTTTTGAATTGTTTTGTTTGTGTATCGCCAACGATTGGATACTGAAATCCCGCCAAAGCCCCGAGATTAGACGTGAAATGACCCCGCGAGAACAGAGCTCATTCTATCGAAATGGAATGTAGAGATAATGTGTTCTGTTCATAAGAGATTAGACTCCAGTGAGCTCGCACATGTAGTGTTGTCCGAAAGGGCGTTCCAATCTCTGAATATTTCGAAATAGATTGAAACAAGAATTTTATCACTGGAAATAAATACAGCGTGCTGTATCATTTTAATACTCATGCTAATTCATCATCGCGTGAAAACAGTTTATTCGTAAGGTCATTAGGAGGTTATATTTAAAACAATTATTTATCATTAAATCTTAAATGATATGCAATTCATTGTCGCTACACTTTTCCATCTTTTTAATGGTGTAAGTAGGTTGCTTTAACCCTTTCCCAAACAAGATGTGGTTTTAACGTACCTAACAGAAAAAAACTTTGAAAAAGAAACATTGAGATAACTGATAATCAGCAATTTCTCCTTTTCACTCAATATCTTTAATGAAACAATACGCACATCTTCACTTGATATAAATTATTTCGTTCTCTGCAACTCCTTCCAAAATGGACTGGTCTCAAATATTTGCTGTTTGAGAAAGGGTTAAACAATCGTTAATCATAACATTTCGTTTAACCAACTTCGAAACAGTGTACTCCGTTCGGGGACTTCACTAAAAAAAATATGGTTAATTCTCGTTTTTGATGTCATTTACATTCGCAGAAGCCCAAAAAGTACAGTAAAATCCGAGTGCGAAGCACGATGGTCGTTTAAGTATTTTGCTGCACACTGCGATTGTTTAGGACCGAAAATACCTAAAATGATGCTATTTGTGCATGAAAATATGGAATCCGGTTTCTCATCGAAAATGAATGGATATAATGGTCCGTAAATTAAAATTTTATGCATTAATACGGTTTTACGAAACCTTGTAGTAGAAGAAGGGCACGCTTAGAAGCAGCATATTCTCCTTTTCATTCAAGGTATTCTATCGCCACTGGCTATAAACCATCATTGACCTGTCTAGCGATTGATTAATTTACGAATGTCTAAATAAAAGAAGAGGAGATATTTAAATAATTGTGGTAGTTTATTAGTTTGTGATGTGAAGATATATTGCCAAGTAAAACCACTGTGGATAATCACGTGATTCATCAATTTCAGAAAATTTTCAATAATTTTGTAAATACGGGATCGGATTGATTTCGGTTTGAAGCAGAGAAAGTGGACAGACATCACGCATTAGATGGATGAAGTGGATTTTTAAAAAGTCAGCTGATTAAAAAGTTATCGAAGATCAACCAAAATTTTGGTTGATCTTCAATGACTTTTTATCAGTTCTTTTATCTAAAATCCACCACGTCCAGCTTATTCCTGGCATTTACACACCTTCTCTGCTTTAAACCGAATTTAAATTGGTCAAGTATAAACAAGAATATTGTTAATTTTCTGAAATTCTGAGTCACGTGACTATCCACAGTGTATATCCATTGCTTGTACTCTTCTCATGATATTTTGTTTAATATATTTATAGGATAATGTTCGCTTAATCTCTTGTATCTCTTATACACATGTTTAACATTAATTTTACCAAACAAACTTTGTATACTGACAAATAAACCCTTTCACGGGGACCAGCAGATGATGTTTTATTCTGTAATTGTCTAGAAAAACAAATGTGTTAATGTATTTTTAATACAAATGAGACAATATTGACAAAAGAGAAGGTCATATTGGTTATCCTGCTGCTAAGCTCGTTCTAGCAACGTTTTCAAAAACTATCATTACGTACAGCTATGAGAAGTAAGGCTTATCGGTATTACATATTCGTAATTATAAGATTTATCTGCCCTTCATAAAAAATAGGCTACTTATGTATAAACTTTTGAAGGAAACCATGACATTTTTGGCCATCTAAATATCCTGTTTTACCGCCGTTTTAGCCAATGTTTCACTAATGGTGTGTCTTCAATATCCTTTATTTAATCGTCTAAAATGTTTTAAATTTTTGTATCTATCTCATGTTTTTGTCATCTAGCGACATATTAAGGGTAGACAGTTTTTGATTATCTCCATGTTATCAATTCACTCAAGAGCTTGCTTTATATCCTTGAAGTATTTAATTTCTCTGTCGTAAAGCGTCTCGAGTACTATCAAATCTTATTCACAGAGACATAAAGGTCGTGCCTTGACAAACATTTATTTAACTGTCATTTAACCCTTTCCCAAACAAGACCTGGTTTTGACGTCCCTAATAGAAAAGGCTTGGGAAAACATTGAAACAAAAGAAGAAACTGCTGATAACCAGCAGTTTCTCCTTTTGTCTCAATATTTTCTGTGCCATATTTTGCACAAACCCTATCTTTAATAACACCCATTTTGTCATTTGTGGCAGTTTTTGAAGTGGATCGCCCTAAAATTTTGCCGTTTGGGAAAGGGTTAAAACATGGCAAAGTTATGGCGGTTTTTAAGCTCTTAATCTATCTACAAGACGACAAGAAATTTGATTGGTCATCACGCTCAATGGGATAAGAATACCCAATCATTTTAAACAAAGTATATGTCTCGATGAATGACGTGGCAGAGCATCTATTAGCTAGAGATGAACTACCAGGGCATTGTTCCGGACCCATACCATAATAATTCCATCCAACAACACTTTCAAATCATGGAAATTCCAAGGAATTTATTAAATATTATGTAAGAGGCATGGATTCTTATTTTAACATAGGGGCCTACATTTTAAAAGGCAATTCAATACAATTTGTAAGATCTTTTCCTTGAATTTATTATTGGACATCTGGTAGAAATATTGATAAAATATGGGAAAAGTTTTACATGTAGTTGGAACAATTCGTGTATTAAGGTATTTTACCCATAATTAGATACGAAGCATATCGTGCAATTGTGTACCATCTTCGGTGCTATTCGTGTTAACGGCATTTGATGAGGGAATTCGGATTTGAACAATCCGGATACCCTCGTCAACCTCCGTTACTACGTATGTCGCCTAAGTTACGCGTAGTGTTTGGTATTTGATGATGGGTGGAATACCTTAATACATGCATCGTTCCAACTACCCGGCTGTAAAACTTTTTTCTCATCAGAATATCATGTTGAATATTCGGATGCCGAATGAATAGTCTACGTTTAACCCATTACCGAACGGCGAAATTTTTGTTTGGACTGTTCCATTTAAAGGTACTGCAGATGAGAATTTAAACTGAATGAAACGTTACATTTTTTTTTGTCTTTTTTTGTGTAGAAGATATTGTGGGAAATGAAGAAATTGCTTGTCACAAGCAATTTCTTCATTTTCCAAAATGTTTTCCAAATTATCATGTGGTGAGTCAAAAAGAGGCACTGTGTGGTAATGGGTTAATTGCTCCTATGGCAATCACAAACTTAAAATTTCTATAAATGAATATTCATAGAACTTGGCCAAGCTCTGGTGCAAAACTGCAAAAATGACAGATTCATTTCGGTGTGTTACAATTCATATCAATACATTAAATTTCAATTAAGATATATCATATATTATACATAGAAATGACGAATCACTTTGCATTTAGGCACGTAAAATTATGTCAACAGCCATAACTTTTTTTTAGTTTTGATTAAAAAAAAATAATAAAATGTGATTCTCTCTAAGTTTGTATTATTTTGGACAGACTCTCTGATATAGAGGACAAAACACTCGCTTGACCTTCTTAAAAGGAGACTGTTTCTAAGTGGAAATTCCTGCTTCTTTTTTATTAACCCATGCCCAAATTTTAACTGATTTTGGCAACACTGTCGGACGTACGCAAAGAAACATTTGGGAAATTATGATACTGTGGTAGGAAAAGGGTTAAAATATCGAGCTAACTCATGCAAATTTTGATTTCTTTTCCAAAAATTACTTTGTCATCATTTTTCTTGCAAGGTAATTGAGACTGTAATTATGATCACACCAGCGTCATAATAAATATCGAACATCACCTTTTCAGCCAATATCAATCTTATAATACACTCAGGAATTTTAATTGTTTCAACGAAAAATGATTGAAAATAAATTCAAATGAAAGCTCGTTGGATGTACAGTAGGCCTGTATAAACATGTGGTGCTACATTACAAGTGCATTTTTATTTATTTTTGTTTTGTCATTATTTTTCTTGCACGGTAATTGAGACTGTAATTATGATCACACCAGCGTCATAATAAAAAAACGAACAAGGTCTTTTCAGTCAATATCAATCTTATAAGACACGCAGGAATTTTAATTGTTTCATCGAAAACTGTTTTGCAAAAATGACAAATGAAAGTTCATGGGATATATATATTACAACAGTTGCTGTACAGTAGGCCTATACCAGTGGAAACGGCCGAAACGCCATAACTACAGCGTATTCAAGTTGTAGTTGCGGCACTTTCGAACGTACCCGACGGTATTCAGTGCAGAAAGGTGATTCCATAATGTAAAACACGGTTTCTTCCCCAAAATGTGTCAATCTTATAATATTTTCACGTCTCAAAGTTTAACTAACATTTAAAAAAAACACACACACACATCAACAAGAAAGAAATGCGAAAAAAGCGTTGTAAGATGATTTGTCTTTTTTAACTGATTATTTCACGGATTTTACAGTAAAATTTCCTTTCGTGTTTTGTATAAGAAGGCTTAATATTCAGCTTTAAAAAGTATTTATTTCAACACGTATCCGAGCATATTCCGAATAATGATTCTCCCTGAAGAAGCCCATAAGGGCGAAACGTCGGAAATGAATTAAAGAAAAAACTGTTAATATAATCGTGTTTGTGGCGTTTTTTTCTAATCTTAATCGAATAATGTAGTAAACATTCGGCAGTGTAACGTTCCACTGCTGAATGTTTTCGACGTCACCCGAATACTCGTAATTCCGAGATCGCTTGGATCTCACTATTTGTGATAGTTTATATGCATTCTTTGTATTTTTGAAAATGGAGAAATTGCCGATTTGTCACTTTTTATTACAGGACATCCAGTTGTTTCCAAATCATTTTATCTTTTTTCATTATTTCAGGGTGGAATTGTGGGTTGTGACGAAACGAAATGCCCGGATATTGAAGGTTGTTACGTCATCTTGTTTGATCACTTTGGAGAAAAACCAAAATGTTGTGACGTGTGCAAAGGTGAGTATTCTGGTCTTTTTTTCAATCGCAAAACCTCGTATTTCGATCATTCGTGTGCGTATGTGTGTGTGGGGGGGGGGTGTACAGATAGACACTATCTACCCATAAAGGTTGTCCAATGGCAAATACAATTTTACAAGTGTAGGCTAATATCTTTTAAACATAATATGACCAATCGAGGGACATTCACGAGTCTCTAATTAAAGTGTTTCTATTTTAACAAAACAATATAGTATTCGTTCGGCGATGAGTCTATTCTATGTATGAACAATAATTGTGTCTTTTTCAATAAAAACAAATTAGAATGATGAAGTTTTTTTCTTTAGCAAAAATCTCAAGGGTTTCAGACGAAAAACAATACGAAAATAAAACGTATCGAATACTTCGAACTATTAATATACATGTATTTCTGTTGCGACTAAATATATACAGACGACCAGAAAATATACATTGTATCTTAAAATATCATTTTTACCTAAAATAAATGAGTACATAAACAATATGGTAATTAAATGTCTCGCTGGTTAATAGCTATGGGCGCGAAAACCCATTAATTTTCACGCTCGCTCTCACACCTGTGGTCTTCATAAATCAAAACATTCCGATTTTGTGGGTATTTCGTCGGTGAGGGATCAAAACCTCGTAACTACAGCTTCAAATAGCTTAAGTTACAAGATTTCGGTCATCCACCGACGAGTTTTGGTTTCTGCTATGCAGCAAAACTGTGAATTCAATCTGCATTGGTCAGTCTGAGCAAAATTAATGGCCATTTCCACCAAACCACTGGTGGCATTGTACTGCAGACGACAAAAAAGATTACAATTATACAATTATGAATATAAGATGATGTAGCTAAAGAAATATTGAGACAAGATGAGGAAATGCGACTTTTCTTTGCAATTCAGATCTTATTGAAACATCATCTAAATGAACGAAATCGGTTGTATTACATGTGTCCCAAAATATTCATACTTATTTTCATCGAAAGAAACGACATCGATCATATTTTTTTCTGAATTTGATTTTAAGATGTTCCATCCATCATTAGAAACAAAACAGTTCGGGTAACTTCGCGTGTCATCCGTGACAACCAAAATTGACGAAAGTATACCTCACCAATATCTCGGCGTCATCCGTGGCGACGGAAATTGATGTCCGTTGTCATGGATAAGACCCGAAGTTGCACGAATTAAGTGGTATTTAATGATTGATGGAATACCTTCATACATGATATTTTGAATTTTAGATTCGAATGATTCAATTTATATCATTGTAGTTTTTATATGAAATGCAAATCCATGATATAAAGGTGATTAATCCTTTCGCATACAATACGTGACTTTGACGTCGCTAACAGAAACGGCTTTGCTGATAATCCATTTTCCTTCCTTTTTGTCAATATTCTGTGTGCTATATCGGTGCACGCTATTTCGTCGGCCAACATCCACTTTGCCGAGCGCAAAAACTTAAAGCCTTTCCCAAACGGCAAAACATTAGGATGGTCCCATTTTCAAAATGTTGCTTACTATATACGAAAGAATTGGCGTTGAAAAGGATGGTATTTGTGCATGACATAGTACGGACAATATTGAGACTAAGGCGAAAATGCTGATCGTCAGCATTTTCGTCTTTTGTTGCAATGTGTTCCCAAGCCTATTTTCTATCTGTGACACCAAAACCAAGTCTTGTGTGTAAGATGGTTAAATGGGACAGTAGAAATTTAGGTCGTCATGTAACTGGACATTTAATTGTCGATCGAACTATTATCATTATATAATCAGCTAATCTTTGAACACAGCTCAGATATGTACATGCAATCGCTGTATTATATAAACATGAGTTTAATCATTTTGAAAGTTTTAACATCAACATTCATTTTATTTGTTTTTGGAAAAGTACGGGGTAAGTTCATTCTCTTGTTAATCTATTCCAAACATAAAAAGTAGACTGATCCAATAGGGAACGATTTTATCCACTTAACTGTGATGTAATTTCGGACAAATGTATAGTATTTCGTGGGTTTTCTTATAAAATCTAGTAACTACGACTTGACTCAAGCCGTAGTTACGAGATTTTATAACAATAACGACGCTTTATCAAAACATAACGGATAACCCAGTCTATTTTTAGCACAACATTTATTGCCATTTGAAAGATGTTGAAGATTACAAAACGGATGCTGATTAAGATTGCATTCATGCACAATGGGTACCCACGGTAAAGGGTTTAATGAACATTTAACAGTTTAACAAAATATTGCATTTTTAGCTCGACGTTTCGAAGAAAATGAGAGCTTATACTGTCACCCAGGCGTCGGCGTTGGCGTCGGCGTTGGCGTCGGCGTCGGCGTTGCAACAAAGGTTAAAGTTTTTTTTTCAAACATCAATGACTTCCATAGTATCAAAGGGATTCAACCCAAACTTGGAATACTTATTCACCATCACACCCTCTACCTTACTACCAGGGCCCATGACCCTGGCTCCACTACATTTGGAGTTATGCCCCCTTTATACTAAGCAACTTAGAAAGTCGAGCGCGCTGTCTTCGGACAGCTCTTGTTAAAAGTTATTATCTCGGCTTTCCTCGGCTTATCTGTAGAACTGGTAACAGATTCTTCCATTTGTGACCCATCACGCTAAAATGAACCTTATCGGATGTGTGAAAAATATCGGCCCTCGTCAGTCTGCGCAGTCCGCGCAGCCAGACTAGGGCCGATACTTTTCACTTTTATGTAATTTTCTAAATCCAGAAAGTTTCTCCTATCTTACTATATGTTCATTTTTCGCATACGGGATCCGGTGTACCTGTGTTGAGTGTGACAAGTTTGTCAAAATTTTAATTTTTGGAGTTCGGATAAGGTCTCTTTTAGCGTGACGGGTCACATTTGTATGTTGCAGGTTGCGATTACAATGGCAGATCCTACACTAGCGGAGGTACCTGGGTCGACACCGAGGATCCGTGCACATCTTACACATGTCAGGTAGATATCATGTTTATATCATAGATCTTTCTTTTTAATTTTGTGTATAGATCGCGATAAATGACCTAGCAGAGCATCTCTAGCTTATAGCTAAAGGTGCTCTGCCAGGTCATTTATCGTTAGATATAACATGTTTTTAAACATCACACTGAAGTAACGTCATTATAATGAAAGATCATATACGAGCGGGGATACCTGGGTCGACACCGAGGATCCGTGCACATCATACACATGTGAGGTAAATAATTAATACTTGTAAAATTCTTCTAACCTTTTCCTAAACAACACATAGTTTGACGTTTGTGATGGAAAAATGCTTGGGAAAACATTGATGCAATAGAACGCATATTACGAAGTAATCCGGATTTTTTATATCCTGATAATTCCGGATAGTTCCGTCATCTTAGATAACTGCAAAATTGCACAAAGTGTATGGTTTCTAATAATGGATGGGATACATTGAACATTTGCTTCATTTTAAGAAAACGGTTTCAATGTCGTTAGAACAGAAATATTGGTTAAAGGAAGGAAATTTATAGTCACAATTTACAGAAACTGTATTAAACACTGATAAAGAATTGTAACCCATCATTAACTATAACACCTTTCGAGTATCTTCGGGCGTCATCTGTGGCACCGGCAATTGACGAGGATATCCCTCGTCAATTTCCGTTGCCACTGATGACGCTCATAACTCTCATTAATTTCCGTTGTCTCGGATGCAAGAACTGTCGCAGTGTTTAGTCTCATGATGGGTTGTAATATTTTAACACGACGAGAATCGAAAAAAAAGAGAGAGATACGTCAACAAAAACTTCAAGAGTCTACGGCGAAAATCTAACAAGACATTTCTCAATAAAACGCTTTCCACAATGAAATCCGTAATTTATGGGTATATGATTATCATAATTCTAATAAATTATACTTATCTATTTTATTTATGCACCGTTGACGCGTTATATTATACATATCAGTCATTCCACTAGAAAATGGACCCGTAATTATGAACTCTTCGTAACCCTTTGCGAAATAAGGCATGATTCTGTCGTACCTGTTGACAGGCTTGGAATTTAAACTAGAAGCGACAGAAGAAAATACATATCACCAGCATATAGTGTAATTCATAACTGCATCCGCATCAATGTTTTCCAAGGCATCTTCTACCAAAGACGTAAACATCAGGAATTGCTTCACATAAACAGACAGAACAACGAAAGCCTTGTTTTCTTATGTACCTGAGCATGGTCTGAATGAAGAGGTACATGCATTACCAATTTCTCTCCAACATAATTATAAAATACAGTTCTGTTGTGAATTATAAATAACTTATCGCGATATTTTTCCTGCAGTGCATGTTCTTCAAATAGTGAGCAATTGTTAGCACATTTTTTGATGGAGCTCGTAAACTATGATGGAATATGAGCATGAAATGCAGGTTTTATTAAATGGACCATTATGTAAAATGAGCATAATCTTTGAGTGAGGTCTGAAATCTGATAACGTCCCCTTTTAGCATAATGCAAGTAGACAGAAAACACATACCAATATCAAAATCAAAATCGCTCTCCAGGAAATGCTCTGATTGATTTCTACTGCCAAGCAAAATATCTTAACTAGCCTACTAGTACTTTCACAGTAATTAATCTTTTTTTTCTGTAATTGTTATTGTTTATCCCGTATCTGCCTATTTTTCAAACGCTTTTGAAATCAGCCTTTGAAACAAAAAGACGCAACCATTTCTGAAAATACATCTTTAAAAAGGTGCAATGATGAACTTCAATCATAAGATTGTTTCTTTTTTAATACATTATGCAGAGAGAACATCACCTTTCGTTCGTTTCAAAGTCAGCTATTTCCATCAATTTCAGATCAAAATTTCTTTAATTTAACGAAAATGGGGGAAAAGCTTTTAAAATTATCTAAACCGGGACATGGAAAATGATCTTTAATATCATTATGAGACTACCATGTTTAAAAAAACAGGGGTGGTATTCAGCAACCAGTCTAATTCTCAATGACTTTAAAGTTCAATAGCAAGCAATCCAATTGGACGAGACATACGTCTCGTCCAATCAAATGACTTTTCTTCTTCAGACGTTCCTTTGAACGCATTTATTTTACATCGATTGGGAAGCAAGTTATTTCAACTTATTTTAATCCCTCTCGATTGAGCTTCCAGGAAATCCACCTGTACTCGCGCCGAATATGTGGGCCAATGAGAAGCCGAGAACAACCTCGGCTATCGGGGATCGAACTCGTAAAACCTCTCAGTCGCAAGGCCGACGCTCTACCTCTCGACTACGAACACCACACCACTTGTAATGTAATTAATTTAGAATTGTCAGTGAACACTGTCCCAGACTGTGTTTAAGTACAGACTGATTACGATCCATTCTTCTATCTTAGCGTCGGTATAGATCATATAAGAGATATTTGAGAACAAGATAGATGTTGATAAGACTATGTGTATACCCGAGCCAGATCTAGATCCAGGTTGGTCTCAAATACTTTATTATAAATACCCTTTTTCCAGGTTCCGGCCAAATTCTTGATTTCGACTGCAACTAAGACATTTAAAGTAAATATGAGATGCACAAAACTCGAGCTATTTTATTTCTGATAAAAATCTGCGATCTTTCTTTGGGCTTGATTTATGTCCCCATTGAAAGATTATACTTATATATTTTGGTAGGAACCTGAGATGTGAAAGTAAAATGATGTCTTGATCTTTGAATATGATTTATATGAAGTATAAAACGTGGTGGGTGTCATTAAAATATGGTCGGTTTTATTGTAAAACCTCAT
Organism: Fragum sueziense; assembly: GCA_963680895.1. Lineage (NCBI taxonomy): Eukaryota > Metazoa > Mollusca > Bivalvia > Cardiida > Cardiidae > Fragum > Fragum sueziense. Next base: position 35,681,120 of record OY804609.1, on the reverse strand, counting down.
ATCTACAGCTTAATCAAAGCTGTAGATACAAGGTTTTGAAGCAACAACGACAATATAGAATTTTGAACATTGCAGTACGGAAGAAATGTTTATTTGCAAGTTTAGTCTGGGTGCATTTTATTCATTCATTAATGGTTTCTGTTCTGGTGTGTTCATTCATTTTGCCATGTGAACTCTTTTTTTTATATTAATGCAACACTTGACTGGTTGGTGTTCAAAGCCCCTCTTAACAGATAATATCCTATGGAGACGCAACCTTGCAGTAGTTTGAACTACTGGATAGACGGGGACTCAAATCAGTGACCACTATATTAATTAGTCCAGTCTGTTACCATTGCAACAAATTCCACCTCGTTTTCTGCAAAAAAAGATTAATTAGAAAAGTTTCTATTGTTTAAGTATACCTTGTGGCAATAAGTATACAAATTGCATGTGTATCATTTAAGTATTTACCATCTTTGTCTTTTTTTTTTTCCAGGCATCAGTCGTTACCAAGGCTCAAACACTCTGCTATACGCCATGTACTAACCCTATCGAAGTACCGGGACAATGCTGTCCGTCCTGCGCCGGTATGTTTCACGTTTTTATCCTATCAAAAGAGTTCGACTTTGTTCAATACTGTTGATAAATATTGATGAGACAAAAATGTTATGTGTGTATGCTGTCCGTCTTGACCTGGTTTGTATCATCTTTACTAATTATTATGGTCTAGTACCTTATTGTTCATAGTATAATGCTCGGGGGCTTTGTTTTTGAATTTTATTGTTTATAATAAGATTACAACATACATTTGCAATTGACATTTAACAAATATGTAAGAAGTAGACTTGGTTTGCCAATGCACCGTACAAATCATATACTAGAGGAAAGAAGAAACACAACAACTGGTTTTTGCTATTTCTCTTAATTCTTTGATGTTATTGAGTCAAAGTTGTTACTGATTATTACAAAGAACCGTATCTTGATATTGATCTTTGTGTTAACGTCAGAACCTGTCTTACCGGTGAGATAACGTCAAAATACACGTTTACACGTTTCTCACGTGCAAATCTTTAAATACCAAAATTTTCCATAAAACTTTTTTGATTTGTGTAGATGCACATTGACTCGATAAAAGGCAATGATTTTCGTTTGAATTTAACCCCTAATATCATTTTGCGACTTATTCAAAGACGGCGTCCAGTAGCAATTGCGATGTTTAAAAATGGAACATCTTAACCCACAATTGCTGCTGACTTTGATGTACATCGTTTGCCTAAGTATTGCTTGAGATAACGTCTTAGAACGAACAGAACAACTGACGGTCGCCTGAAAAGCGGTCGTCAACGTCAAACGCCACGACGTCAGCACCATAACGTTCGCTTATTTTTCCTACGGAAACAAATTCTTTTATCGAGAAAAACTGTTGAAGCTATTCACGGACAGTACAACAATCAAATATCAGCCAGGAATCGTAAACGTCAAATTGGATTGCGAGCAGGAACGCATTTAACGTTGACGCCAAACCCCTCTCATGTAAACGCATATTCATGGCACATATAACCTGTGACCTTGATGAAATTTTGACACTAGAAAGTCAAAAGATTAAGCTTTACTATGCATTGAAAAAAGTACTCGAGTGAGGGTGATTTTGAGAAAGACAAAAACAAAACGTATGCTCAAATTTATTTTTTGTTGCGTTTCTTTTTTCCTTTAGTATATAAAACATAATGACAGGGTATAAGAACTGCGACATCTTTTACAAGATTAAAAGTCTTCCTCAAACGTATTCCAATTATCCACCATTGAACATTTAAATACAAATTCTAACCAACATTTGAACAACTGAATGTTCTGAGTTACCTCTTGATATATTGGATGCTCTTTGAACCGTATTATTTCACTTGTCTGACTTTGATTTCATTAACGTAAAATCTGTAAAATATGTAAAAATGAGGGGAAAGTTGTATCGTTGCCCACAGCAATAAATTTGTATCAATTAAGGCAGGCAATTGACGAGCAAGGTTAAATGGATAGATTTACATATCGCAACCATGTGATCAAATGAGGTTAGATAATATTCGAAACAACACAATGTCTTTACAATTTGGATGAGTATACTTAAAGGGACATTTCATTCCAATTTCAATTTTTTAAAGTATGTCTTGATGCCAAGATTGGTTATTCTAATGAGTATAAATACTATTAGTTTTTTTAAGTTGTTGCCAATAAGCGAGAAACACGCATTTAAAGTTGAGACATAATCGATAAATTGCATATAAATCCGAACTGTTGTCCACAACAATTTGTTCAATTTTAACACAAAAATATAAATTTCTCGTAAACGGCGCAACATTTTGGCTTGAAATTTTCAGAATTTTCATAAGGAAATATGGTCTCTCAGATAAAAATAAAAGTAAAATTTATGACCAAAAAATCTGAAATGTCACTTTAAAACTATCTTTTATCAACCCTTTCCAAAATAAGAACTGGTTTTGAAGTCTACACTGCCATCTCACTCAATATGTTCTGCTCTTCATTGTACACAAATTCTATCTTTACAACATCCAGTTTGTCGTCTGCAATACCTTTCAAAATGGAACAGTCCATTTTTGTCGTTTGGAAATAGGTTAAGAAAGTTTGGTCTGTTGATTTAAAAAAGATGATAATTTTGTCAACGTACTTAGACGGCGTTTTAGTCTCATTCCAGAAATGCTGATGAATATGTGAGCGGTCCAAACATTAGCTAAATTTTATATCCCCTGTGTACATTTTCAGGCTGCACTTTCAACGCCAAGAGTTACACAAATGGCGAAACATTTCCGCTGGATTCGGACCCGTGTACAGAGTGTAAATGTCAGGTAACTATAGCTCACGATAAATGACCTGGCAGAGCATTCCTAGCTTATAGTTAGAGGTGCTCTGCCATGTCATTTATCGTGATCTTTATATACATAATGTAAATGTGTGTACACTTTCACTACAAGCATGCTTACCCAAACGTTATAATTCTGAACGAACGCAAGAAGGCAAAGCTGGATGTGGTCATGTGCGCCTGTATATACCGCCTGATCTTAATCTTTGTTATCAGCCAAATTGACGCAGATGTATCCGTATTTGCGTGTCAATGGCTATAACCTTTAGATGGGACATTCGAACATTGAACGACAGTCCGAGTCAAAAATGAGTCTTGGTGTATAGAAGGGAGATAAAGCAATCACATCTTTGTTCACAAATGTAACACGAGTTATTCCTCTTTCAGTTTTAAGAATATACGTTTAATGCAAGTTGTAATTATTTCGACGGGATTTGATGTCTTTACACTGTTTTTATTGTACCATAACTTTAGGAATGAACATATTTCAATATAGCCTCATTTTCTTGCTTTCTGTTTGCTCTAATAAAATGTGTTTGTACGTTGTCGTTGTATGTAAATATAATTCTTCAACAATGTTTTTTTTTTCCAGGACGGCAGTATTTCCTGTAGTATCAAAGCTTGTCCAGTATTAAACTGTCCTCTAGATAAAGTTATAAAGGAAGCCGGGGATTGTTGTCCAAAATGTATAGGTAAGAAAATTATTTGTTTTAACCCTTTTCCAAATAGTAAAGTGTATGGTTTTCAAATGGAGACAAAATGGAGAAATGTTGATGTTCTACTCCGTTTGTCATAGTGAAACTGGCATATTTTCCGTTAAGTCTAAGGTCCGGTGACATTGAGGTAGGCTAGTTAAAATAATGTGCTAAAATGTTTCTTCGTGTGCTCTGAATTTGGATATGACTCCAGAATTGTGATATCACTCCTGAAATTAAGCACAAAGTCAAAGTAATCAAATTACACGATGCTGTAAACGCATAAATTTATTACATGCTTGTTACTTCTGATTGCAGGTAAAAGAAAGATATTTAGTTTACCAGGAACATATATTTATTACATGTTCACAGGCGGCAATTACGTGACTTTGTTATGATATGCTTTTCTAACTTTTGTAAACAAAAACACTCGGTATGTACAGGTTTTTCTCAAATTTTGAATTAAAAAACCTACCACTCAATATCGAGATACATGTCATTGGATACGTCGTACTCTCCGGTCTATTTAGATACCAAGATCTTCCCTCAAATCACTGTCAAAGCAGAGAACATTCGCACAAAGTATTTTGAATTCAATGCCATGATATATTTTCTTAAACAATGTTTGCACTTTGCACGCATGTTCTCAGCTTAGACAAGGATTTGAGGGAATATCTTGGTATCAAAATAAACCGGAGAGTACGATGTTTTGAGTGGTATGTATCTCAATACTGAGAGTTAAATGTTTGATTTAAAATTTGAGAAAAATGTGTACTTATTATCCACCCAAATTAACCCGGGACAACTTAATTTTCGTGCGCAAAGTCCGTTAGTTGAGCCAAAACATTGCCGAAGTGGGGACATTACATATGCAGATTTCCCGGGTTAATCTTGCTGGACAATACCGAGTGTTTTTGTTTACAAAAGTTAGGAAAGCATATCATAACAAAGTCACGTGATTGCCGCCTGTGATGTTAGTTACTTCTGATTGCAGGTAAAAGAAAGATATTTAGTTTACCAGGAGGGCGCTGTTTTCACCGGAAGAAGATTTACAACAATGGCCGACTATTTAGACCGGATAGATGTACAAAATGTGAATGTAAGGTAAGTACAACATCTATATAAGCTAGGATCTGGAAAAGGCCCTTATAGTATTTTAGACCACAATGTTTCCACTATGCTGTCTCATGGTGGTTACAGATCACCAAGAAGGTATTGGGGAACAACATTGTTCATGATCTGACTGTGTTTATACACAGGCTGATCTTGAAGCATGTTGGGCTCAAAAGCATTAAGAGACCATTTTCCAGATCATGGCTCATATGTAAAAAAATCCGATCGTTTTTCTGGTCGGTTAGGATCAAGTTTTGGGAAAAGTACACGCAGTTTTAAAATAGGTCATGCATATGGGGAAAGATCTCAATAATAAGGCGGATCACATGCAACAACCTGCCTGGAAATTAAATTGGAAGTAAGAGAGTCATTGTACAAGTATTTACTAGAAATAGGACTAATTTGGCCGTAGTTATTATCCATCCCATGATGCACAATCCCCAGCGTGTATTGAAAGTTGTACTAAACCTAGTTGCAACAATGTAACCGAAACTTTTTTGAATTTTGAATACCCATCATCAAGTTTGTGGCCACGATATCGCAGCTATACTAAACCAAGACCTTTTTACAAACAATTCTAAACTTGTTTTACTTTGAAATAATGATATAAACACGATTACTTTCACTTCAGAAAGGGACGTCTATATGTGAACGAGAAGTATGCCCAACTCTAGACTGTCCAATAGAAACACAGATACCGGTCAAAAAGTCTTGTTGTATGGCCTGTCCCGAGAAAAAACGATGTTCTTATAATGAAATCTTCTATACGGTGAGTATTTAATGACAATGAATTTTGTGGCAAAAATAGACCGGGGTTGCTGTTTTGTTTTGATAAACCGACGGTGTTGTTTTAAAGTCGCGTTACTACGACTTGATCCAAGCCGTAGTTACGAGAGTTTATAACAACACATACATGTACTAAATACTATATTGTATGTCCGAAATAACGTCACCATTAACTGGACAAAATCGTTCCATATTGATTGTTGATTTAGGTCACCCGCGAATTTCACGAAAGCAGTTTAATGAACGGTTATACCAAATTACAATGTATGAATGTCAACAATTATTAACCAAAATTCACATTCGATTTGAATCAAACCGATGCAATATTGATGTTAAAGCTTGGTGTTATACTTCTTAAAATGAGATACAAACACGTTTTTGTGTGTGGGTATGGGTATGTTATCGCTCTGGCATTGTCCTTAAAACTAGAAATTAAAAACGTCAAAGGGGATACCATGACCTTGTAAAAAGTTAGTTTATCCATTCTTTGCAATGCTCTTGGTGTTTATGACATTGTTAAAAATGATAACATAAAAAATAGCTTCAGATTTGTGATTCAACAATATTGTTGTGACTCAGATTGCGTCAGTTACATTTATAAGACCCTCATAAGCCTTACCCCTTGCGCTACGACTTATTATTATTCTATTTTGTCCACAGGATGGATCGGAATGGAAACCAGACACGTGTACCACGTGTGATTGTAACGATGGTGTAGTCCACTGTCAAGTAGAACAATGTAATAACGCTCTGTGGTGTGAGCCGGGATATACCCTACAGTTTGATGATTCTGAATGTTGTCCAAAATGTGTAGAATGTAAGTTAGATATCTCATTTTGTACTTAATCTGGTGAAAACACCTTCGTATAGAAAGATCATTTGAAGCAAGAAGTAAACGAAGGCCTATGTGGAATTTAAGTGTTTAACAAATAGTAAAAATACAGTCGACACTCGTTGTGTCGAAGCCGGAGGGGCCGTCAAAATACCTTGACATATCCAGAGTTCGACTAATCCGATTTTGTTCGGCTTCGATAAAGTTGATATTTGACCGTTTTTGGAAATAATCAAGTACGATTATTATTGAAATATAGTAGGAAAAGGAAAGAAATTGCTCGTTTCGAGAAATTTCTATCCTTTTCCTACTTTATTTCAATAGCTATATTGAGTCCATAAATATGTCCATTGATGAGGACGGGACCAGATTTGAACTTCGACTTAAACGAAAATTCGACTTATCCGATGTCGACATAACGAGTGCCGACTGTATGTAAGTGGGAGGGCAGCTGGAGGCTAGGATTTTATCATGTCTGAATGAACAAAAGTATCAATTTGAACTGCATACATCTATATTAATGCATCTTACTCATGTCGTATTTATAACATAATTATGTTTTTATCAGGGTTTTCTCTGAAATGATAAAATTTCAAAAGTAATTAGATGACTAAAGTCACATTTTTTTCAGTTTATTTTGTTTTGAATTCCAGCTCGAGCGGTTTGTACAGTGTACGGTGATCCACATTATAGAACATTTGATGGTACCATGTACAATTTTCAGGGGACGTGCAAATATATACTCGTGGAGGACACGTTCGATAAATCATTCTCAATACGTGTACGTAACGATGCACGGACGTCTAGTAGTTTTACGTGGACAAAAATGCTAGTGATATTTATTAATGACGTTCGCATTAATTTGCAACAAAGATTACGGGTAAAAGTAAACAGAAAGAGGGTTAGACTTCCATACACTCATAATGACATTCCGTCATTCACGATAAAACAAAATGGCCACAACGTTGTTTTGAACTGGTCTAGTGACGTCACTGTGACGTGGGATGGTGATAGTTACGTCGAAGTGTCAGTGTCAAGTCGTTATAAACGTAAATTAAGTGGATTGTGCGGTAATTTTAACGGGTTAATGGATGATGACCTCACGGGACAAGATGGTCGACTTTATACCGCGGGAGCGGAGTTCGGCGAGACTTGGAGATACGGAAGTAGAAGCGCATGCGTGATCAAACCGGAACTGACCTCAGAATCTCACTGTGAAAATAATACTGATACTTTTCTTCGTGCCAAAAAAGAGTGTAGTTTTCTACTCGGGTCTGTGTTTCACAGATGTCGGCGGATTGTGGATGTTAGATCTTTTTATACGTAAGTACTTCGTCGTTTTTCAACAAAAACCTCGTAACTGCAGGTTATCGTAAGCTGTAGTTACGAGGTTTTGTTTAAAAGCTGCGATTTGTTATTTTACATAGGCTATAGATCTCGATAAATGACCTGTCAGCTAGAGATTCTCCACCATGTCATTTACAGTGAGCTATATCTATTAATTTTGCAATAAGAATATCTATGAGAATTTAGAAATTCCATTAGAAAGTACGCACAGACGGCATTTTTTATCTTTTAATACTTGTTCCACAAATGGCTGAAGAAAAAGCTAACTTTATGCGTCACCAAACGATACCGTGGTTTACATATTTTAAATTTCCTCCCTACGAAGATATACAGGTTTCGATAAATGACCTGTCAGAGGAGTTTTAACTATGAGCTAGCGATGCTCTGCCAGACAATTTATCAGGATTTATACCATGTGGAGTAAACCCTACAGTAATCATGTGAACAACTATGATTATAACAATACATGTGCAAAGGTTGTAGAAATGTTTCCAAAGGAAATAGACAAAGTTCTAATAATAACAGTCGATGTCCTTGATAGTTTTAAACCTTGGTTCGTTTTCTATGACAACAATGAAACTTGTTAATGAATATTTGATATTTTTCAGCTCATGTGTTACGGATACATGCGAATGCCCAACAACAAAGAGATGCGAATGTGAAGCTTTCAATGCCTACGCACGCGCATGCGCACAGGACGGAATTCACATAGACTGGGAGTCCGTAGCACCCTGCGCTGGTAAACAAACAATTTTTAAACAATTTTGCGGAAAACAAAAATGGTTTACAGTGACATTTCACTTTTATTTCATTTTTTAAAAGTATGTATTGATGCAAAGCTTGATTATTCTTATGCGTAGAAATGCTATCTGTTTTTTTAAATTGTTATTTATAAGTGAAAAATACGCCTTCAAAGTTGAGACAGAAATGACAAATTCTATATAAATCTGAACTGTTGTCCACAACAATTTGTTTAATTTGAGCACAAAAATATATATTTCTCGTAAACAGCTCAATATTTTGGCTTGAAATTTTCACAATTTTCATAAGAAAACATGCTCTATCAGATAGAATAAAAGTAAAATTTGTGTAAAAATAATTGTGAAATGTCACTTTAAGCATACTCCTTACTGATACAGATTCTGATTTGAACTTCCCATGTATAAGATACTTACACTCTAACACTTCAATTTACAAAAGTTATGTGTATCATCATAAAAGAAAATAGTTATTATATTCACTCGCACGATTTAGTCTAATTCGATGACGACGAGCTTTTCCTTATAAGGACACGAAGAAATATATAGGGCGAATATATTGAAAAGAGTATGAATGACATTTGCGAATATTTTTAGCTATTGCATTGTTATCTGGAATAATATTGTTCTCATGTCATCTCTGTACGATTTGAAGCATTAGACAGCAGCATAGATTTCACCTAGGATATAAAGTCAGTTAGCCACGATCTAATCCGGATCCATGGTAGTCTGCAATGTAACAGCGTACCTTTTTTCAAAAATACATTTCATAAAAATGTTTAAAGAGAGCCAAATATCTTGTTAAATTTCTATGTGTATGGTAACAAAGTATTATCTTATGCTTGTTTATATCCATTTATTCGTTTGTTATTACAGCTGAAAGTAAATGCCCTGTTGGCGCCAAGTTCAAGATCTGTGCCACGCCGTGTCCCAAAACTTGTTCCAATTACGGTAAAATAGAACCCTGTCTCAAACCCTGTGTCCCGGCCTGCCAGTGTAAATCGGGTCTCGTACTGCACGAGAACCAGTGTATTAAACCAAACAGGTGCCCAACCAGATAGCGCATGCTCAGTAAAACAGGAAATAAAGATCATTATCGGTAAAACCGGAAGTGAAGATGTGGCATGTTTTCTCGATAATCCGGAAAGGCGTAGCTTACGTGTACATAGCGCATGCCCAGTACAACCGGACGTGGAGATATGATATACTTTCTTGGTAAACCGGAAGGGCTTACATGTAGGGCGCATGCTCAGTAATATGGAAAATAAACAGAGCGTGGCCAGTGTACCGAAATACATACCTCAGCTGTTACCATAGTAACAAACGGACCAATCACAGAGTCCCGCGTCATCCATGTCCCTAGCAACGAGATGTTTTAACGTAGAAGTTTCTAATCGTGGTTTTTGAAGGAAATCGAAATGATGTTATCTGTTATATGAAAGGACGGTCACAGAAAAAATTGTTTTTGTAGAAAACGTTCAGAAATATCAAAGACAGAGGAGATTCTGATGTCCTTAGTTCAGCGAATCTATTCAGAAAATAATTTCTATTTAACAAAAACCTCGTAACTGCAGCTTGTTTTAAGCTGAAGTTACGGGGGTTTTGTTGAATAGCGACGGATTGCAATTCAGGGACTGACTGTCTATTTCAATTTTCAGTTTTGTGTAAAGATTATTAATGTTAATACACCAAATCATAGATATCTTAGACAATCAGAAGTGTGTGGCTTGAATGCGTTAAGGTTGTGTTGTTATACCATAAATTTTATTCGGGTAAAATATATTGTAATGTAACGTGAAACATAGCTTATTGGATCGTATTCGAATGATGCAAATTCCAAATTCCGCGAAGTGCGTTCGACAATACGTCAATATTGTCAAACCAATTGTCTACAAGTTTCGAATTGTCTGCAAAGTAATAGATTAGATATTTCCATACAATGTTTTCTGTGCCATTTACATCCGGAAACCTTTTAGCGCATGCGCGTGTTAAGCAATATCACAAGAGCTTACCATTCTAACATCGCACATGCGGTGATTGTCTTCCGTACGTCAATTGGTATGGTAAAAATGGCATGAAAGGGTCTAGATCTATTGATTCCTGATCACCTAATCCGAGTTTTTCTCTGGCGAAATTCGCTCTTTGATATGTTGGTGTCGCTCATTTACATCAGAGCGTACTGCCACTCGAAAACAATGGAAAGTAGGTTTTTTCAAAACAATGGCTGTTCAGGTGAGAGTTGTTGCAAAATATTGCCTATAAATGTTTTAGAAATAACTTTTGGTCTTAAATGTTTCGCCAGGCATGACAATAAATGGTTCATTGATCGGTATCATAAGGCGTTTTAAAGATAGTTTATTTATTCATTTTATTGGGGTTTTACGCCGTTTTCAACTTCCATGGTCATATCGCGACGGCTGGAGCACCTAACTGTGGGTTCCTAGTATTTTTCGCACCAGTACAACCGCAATATCCAAACCGAGCCTCCAGCTGCTCTCTCACATAGATGATTCACAACCATTGGTTTTAAGGATAGCATTTAAGATCGGAGGTAAACAAAGCGCCACAACTTATGTCGAACATTCCTTTGTTTTTGAATGGTAGTGCGCTCTGGTGTAAATGAGCGACACCAACATATCAAAGAGCGTATTTCATCAGAGAAAACTCGGATTACTGGTCACCCTGATTAGTATTGACTGTTTTTATCAAATCCGATAAGTTAAATAATCACGTTCGTTACACGACACATGATGTTATTTGAATCTCACGTCTCAGAAAACTGAATTAAATGGCCAGTATTTATTATTGATGATAATTGACTTATGGGCAAGAGTGTTTTAATTTGACTCACTTCAATTCATTTGTTCATTTTTTCATTCATTCTGAAATCATCATTATTGCATTTTTCATTGAATCAACATTTAAAGTTAACATATTAATCAGTTCACAATACTACAAGGGGTCTTCTTGACATAGCCTTTCGCAAAGATATTTGCCACCAAAGAAACAAGACTGTTTGAGATTAGACCACGTCCAATGGTAACATCATCACCATTGATTTCTATGTTTTGGCTATTTATTACAGTTCCCAAAATTTATGAATCATTCATCATCCTTTTTCTTTTTCATCGACTGTTTGATGTCTCATCTATTCGCATACTCTAAACATTGTGTCATAGAACTTTTTAGAATTACAGGAAAAGTACAGTTTTTTTAGTCCATATAAAGGACGGTTTCGTCCATTTTCAAGGCAAATGATTTATCTATTTAGTTCCTATGCACTATTTTATGAAATGAAAATGATCAAAAATTGTAGAATATCTTAAACGAATCATTGCTTTGTTGGTAATGGAAATAAACTTAATTTGATAAGAGACAAACATTTACATTTTCATATTGAGGATGAAAAAATATATCGACTAAATCTGAAAGATATATCATGTAAAGCCACGCACAATGATGTGAAGCATTAAAAAGACTTGTTTTTACCGCCATTTTAACTTTTATTTTGCAGAACAAAAATAGTTATACGTCTTTAAAGACAGGTTAAGCTGGTGTCGTAAATAAGATTCTGTCCCGTTAGCCCATCACATGTCACAATAAATGACCTGGCTGATAACATCTAGCTTTTGGCTCGAGATGCTCTGCCAGGTCATTTATCGTGAGCTATAACATCATTACATTTTGTATTTTATTGTAAATAATCGTCTAACTTATTTTATCGTGTGTAAATAGTAGATCTATTTCTTGAACATACTATTATATAAATGTGACTTTGGACTTGGTGAACTAGGCACTTTGTAACCCATTTGAAATTGTGAAAAGGTCTCGACCAAGATCAGGCTGAGCAGACGGCGCAGTCGGATCAAAGTCGAAACCTTTCATTTCCTGCAAGTTTTGTATCCGGTCCAATTATATACATCAAAACTAGGACTTATTTGACCCTTCCCAAACAGAAAATATTTACTGTGGTTGGAATTGAAAGCTGCTGCAAAGGTATACTATATAGGATAACGATAAATGATGGTACATGTATGATATAATAAAGTTATGTACAAAACAGCACACAAAATATTGTGACAAAGGGAGCAAATGCTTATCATTAGCATTGTCTGCTTTTTCAAATGGGTTTCCCCCTAAACCATGTATGTTAGGGACGTCAAAACCAGATCTAGTTTGGGAAAGGGATACCGGAATTAAAAGATGCGGGCAAAGGGTTTTAATCATTTTAGTAACTTATAATTATTGTTTGTCGTTGTTTTATTTTTATGGATGATCTTAAATGGTATTAAATGTTTTGTGCCATTTTATTATGGAAATTAAATTGAAATATATTTTCTGCGTGCCTTGTTATTTACTTCCGGTTCAATCAAAATGGCTGAACATCCTGTGTGGTCTACTGGTTAGGTCGCTGGTTCGAGTTCAGCTCACACTAGTGTTTATATGCACTGTTTTCCTTGGGTGGATAATCTTCATTGGACCCACTACAGCTTCGTGTTAATCAGTGCAATACCTACCGTTTTATGCCCAGTGTAGGCTAAGACCAGACTGCACGTCTGTGTAGGGTGATCTAAGTCTATACAGCCTGCCAAAGCTTTGGTCAAAATAATTTTAGTCGCAACAGTAAATAGATTCGAACAGCATAAGATGAAAGGGTTAAAGTTCTATATCATAACCCTCTCCCTAATAACAAACGTTCAAGGTTTTCCAATTTGAAAATTCATGCCAACAACTTTGATGTATTTTAAGGTAAATAAAAGTTGTGAATAATACAGCACAGAAAGCATTGAGGCAAAAGGAGAAAATGCTGATCATCAGCATTTTCTTTTTTTGCTTCAATGTTTTCTCAACCCTTTTCTATTAGAGACGTCAAAACCAGGTTTAATTTGGGAAAGGGTTAAAGATACATTGGCAACGTTGTTCAGGTGGTTCTCTATGTTTGGCCCTTTTTCTGGAATGACAAATACATGTATTTGGGCTGTTACATTTTGAAAGATGTTGTAGACGAGAAAATGGATTTTGATGAATATAATGCTTCTGATCAGCATTTATTCAAGCATTTTCTGAAAGGGACGTCAAAACCTGCGGCCCATATTATCAACGATCCTACGACCGAGAAATCAAATTGGGCCAATCAGGTTTGTTGTTACAAGTAATTACGCATAAAATAATAGTACGGTCGTTGATAATACGGGCCCCTGGTCTTCTTTTCTGGAAAACTGTTCAGGTATTCTACTAATCATAAGATAACAAATTCTTCGTGCAAGTTCGGTTCGCCGATTTTCCATGAAAACGGGAGTTGGCCAAATTATCTAGGTTGTTCTTGAGTTGTTCTAACCCGAAAGGCCAAACCAACGAAGTTTTACGAAGTGTTTGCTATCTAAGGAGTGGAGGAACACCTAAGTTTTATCGTGTTAACCCTTTCCCAAACGACAAAAAAATAGGTTGATCCAAATTCAAAGATGTTGCAGTCTTGCAGACGACAATTTTAAGTACATAAAATTTAAAATTTGATGGTCTTTTAGGGAGAAAATATTGTGGGAAATGAAAAAAATGCTTGTCACAAGCAATTTCTTCATTTTCCACAATATTTTCAAAAGTCAATATCTTATAAGGAGTCGAAAAGAGTCATTGTGTGGTAATGGGTTAAATGAAAACAAAACAATCTAACCAGATCACTTTTACTTTGATACGGATGGAAGCGAAAACAATAATTGTCTTTTCTTAACTTTTTCTGATAAAGAGACTTGCCATGTTGCATTTACCCTTTCCCAAACGGCACAAATAGACAGAGCTACGGATTAGAGAGGTTATTGACTTTTCAAAATAAGACAATTCATTAGCCCATTAGAATACTGCAAAATTTTAGACTTATCCAGACTCAAAGATATAGCAGACAACAATTTCAAGTGGATGAAATTTAACAGGTTTGGGCTATAGGGGTAGAAAACATTGAAGGAAATGAAGAAATTGTTTGTCACAAGCGATTTCTTCATTCCCCACAATGTTTTCCAAAGCATTTATCTTATGGGGCGTCAGAAAGCGTCAATGTATGGTAATGGGTTAATTTGTTATCAAACCCTGTACTGTCATAGAGAGATGATTCAAATGAGTACCCACAACCTAGAATTTGAAGGTTAAATAGCAAACACAGAATGGCTTTACCTTTCTTATGTGTTGTTCTGAAATAGGTTAGCCAATTTGAAAGCTGCTGTAGAATATAAAATTGATGTTAACTAATAAAGTCAACATTTGTGCCAATATAATCTAGCACTGCAGGATATCAATATTTTCTTCTTTTGCCTTAATGTTTCCCAAGTATTTTCTATTAGAGACGTCAAAGCCAGATCTTGTTTGGAAAAGGGTGAAACAATTGTGAATTTTCGGATAAGGTCAGAGGGATCGTTTGCGCCGTATAGTCTTAATGTTTGAAACAACTCTCGAATTTCAAAATATTGTCCATGATTGATTTTTTCTATTACATTTTTACTTTGATTATTCTAAAACATTTTAAAGCCAAACACGTATTATGAACGAGAACTCAAATATGTTTAATATTTTCTTAAACAGATAAACTCATTCTGCTCTTTCACCCTGTCATTCAGATACTTTTTCTGTAAGTTGTCAGTCCGTAATTTCGTAATCAGTGACGTCATCAAATTGTAACACGTGATCCGTATCACGACCGAATCTTCCTCCGCCGAGAGCGTAGTCCGCGAACATACGGGATCTTTTACCGAACCTGCCACCTCCGAGACCATAATCAAAATCCCATCGACCTTGTCGCTTATCCACACCCATGCCCTTCTCCAAATTTTCGGATTTCGTGTTCAGTATCGCAGACAAAAGTGGACTTTGTTGATATTGTGCCGGGAACCGATCCACCGGAAGTGAGCCTATTTGGTTAACCACGCCCAATTTCCCATCAGACCCAACTCCTTCCGGTATATCAATATTTGGTAAATCAAACTTTGTTAATGATTTCAAGTCCGTATTTGTCACATCACGTCTCAGTTCCTGTTTTAGTTCTTTGATGAGTGTTTGTAGAGCATCTCGCTGGTTTTCCTCGTTAAATTGTGCCATCAGTGTTGCGAAGAGCATACTCAGTGTTGATAAACACAGTAAAGCTTGTCGCGCCATCTTTGTATTTGTTTAGTCTTTATTTTACAGTAAGTTCTTCTTCTTGTTTTCTGTCACTTTCTGAAAAAGAGTAAGCTATTCATGAATGGAATGACATACTATAATTACGGTATTGGCATTTTCAAACACCCTTTTGGTATTGCTGACATGAAATGCTTTCGAAAACACCGCTAGACGAACCGAAATGATTATGACAATCATGCCGCCTTTGCAAGACGCTGAATATCGCAGCTTTTCAACGAAAACCTCGTAACTGCAGCTGAAAACAAGCTACAGTTACGAGGTTTTCGTTGAAAAGCGAATATATAATTATTGCTCAATTTCCAAAAGTTTCTTCTGTGCTGATATAACTGATTCTACTATTAGTAAAGCATACATATGGGCGGGCCCCATGGTTATAGAAATTACTGCTGATCCGGTCTACACAATAATTATTTCGCTGACTTATAACTTTTGTATTCATTAATGCAAGATTGTGGTCAATACAATACACTTGTCCCTTTCCTGCACCCCTGTCGTTTGTTTAGAGTAAATAATTCGTCACTGTAATTGCAAAACCTCGTAACTCCAGCTTGATTAAATGAAAATTAAAATTGGTAAAACTGGCCTGAATGATGCCCCCCTCTCAGGCAATCCGGGTAGAGCTAGTACCAAAGCAAACTTTGCTGTAGATTCCGACATGACCGAACAAGACTCATGGTTAAATGTACAAGAAATAGCAAATAAAGTTGTTTTTTCATCGGGGACATGTTATACGATTTTGACGAAATGGTTGAAACACAGAATGGTTTATGCCCATTGGGTCCCCCACCTGCTGCCTAAAGGACAGAGAGCACCCCGTGCAAAACATATTTTGAAATAATGCAATAAATGCATAAATGCAAATGTGCGCTTTCTGAGCTTTATTCAGATCAGGCAAGGTCCGTAATAGCCAAAAAAATAAAAGCGCGGGAAAAGTTTTGTACGCGGTAATTTTCAAATGTAACGGGTGTATTTATCAAAATACTGTTTCAAATAGTACCACTATCGCCGGTCATTCATACAAGAATTGTATGTCGGGGAAAGTAAAGAAATATAACGAAAAGAGCAGGTCTAGGACTGGCTAAAGAGGTATATGCCAAAACCATGACAGCGGAGCTGTCCACATGTGCCATCTTGTCCAAGACTTCCTGAAAGAGTTACATGCTGCACAGTGTATTCATCCACCCTTATGGCCGCGCTTAAGCCCGTGTGGCTTTTTTGTGTTCCCCATGATGACGAAAAAAGCCTCTGGTCGTCGGTATAGGCCTTCATGTTCCATATGCAGTGCAATTTACCAGTGTCTGCGGGGTGTTCCAAAAGAGGCCCATTTATTGGCATATAAGTAACGAATCCCAAAACTTAAGAAGTGTGTGGGTGTCAAAGATGATTACTTCGAAGGATTGAAGGGACTTAAAATGAATTGCGACATAACTATGGCTTATAGAACCCCAGTTCCAAAATTAATTGAACGTCCCTCGTATCTTAAATTTCTAACTCAAAGAAATACAGTGAATACGCAAAAATGTTGTCAATTTTAGGAAGAATTGCAGTCATTACATGTGGTCTTCCTATTGTCAATTGAAATCTTCTGGGTTCCTTAAGTCACAGACAAGAATGTTAAGGAGAAGTGCTCCAGTGTTTCGGAACATTCGGTCCTTACTGTAGCAAATTAAATGTTTCGTACCCTATATGTTTCGCTACCATATTTTCAATAATACGTATAACACGTCATTACAATTTACGATTTTCGACGGTAAAAGCGTATTTATTATGCGAAACTGATTTTCCTCAAGATAAAAGTCGATTATTAAGAGCAAGACAGTTGTCAGTGTGTATGCAGTTACCACTGTTTTCGTCATTTCATTCATGTGTAGCTGATAAAATTGCTGTAATTCACTAATAAGTGCGATGACATATACATTTCCTTTTTGACTTATTACCAGGACATATTGCTTAATACAATGAGGGAGTTTTATCAAATTCTATTTGGTAGAACTTAAAATATTTCAAAAAATATGCCAATTTTGACATAAAACACTTCAGCTTAAATGATCTAACTGAACACATGGGCATGCTGTTTTATACATTGACACGTTCATAATAGCACATATTTTGGGTTTTCTGTTCTTATTGAATGTAAGACGTTACTTTAATTTCGTTTTCGGGACTGAACGGTGACAGTATTTTTAAGCATTTTAGTGACCTTGGAAAGGTTCAAGAAATTGTGCATTTTTTGCTGTAGGAGAATGTGATACGACTGACTATAAAATTTTAACAAGATCGATGACCAACCATTTTTATTTCAATTTTTGATTGGTAATATGATATTTATTCAAGAAACAAAATATAGATAAATTCTATGATTAGGAAAAGAAATGGTAAACTGGAGCATTCTCCCTTTAATAAGTTTCTTCCTACCTGGGCATACAAGTTCGTACTTTGAAAATCGACATACGAGATTTCGCATTTACACCGACAAAATACTCTGTAAACATTGTTGAAAATAAAGAAAACCATCGTTAACACATTGTTCCGAAAGTGTTCTTTCTAATTTTCCTATTTTGACAAGGTCTTGCCGACCGTCTCGTCAAAACAGAATCCTCCCCCATTCGTCAAGTTACTATGTTCACGACATTTCCCTTGTGCTTTGTAATTTTATAAATACAAGAACGGTAATATGATTTAATATGTGTTATGATTTCGTGCAAAAAATACTAGGCGTTAGCTATCTCTTGATTTTTTTTTTCCATATTTTTTCTCGCCTACCTCATTCTTTTGAAGGCTTCGTAAAGCGTGTGATAATGTTGCTGATCTTACAATTACGGGACGTGTATCATTTTGTTTGTATTGTTTTCGATTGTTGTATTGTATGCACTATCAATGTTAACTGTCGCGCTATCTGTATTTGTATGCCACATGGGTCTACGACCTTCTGGAAATATCAAATAAAACTTGCAACTTGAATGTTTCTTCTAATTTTCGTATTCTGGCGAGGTCTTGACGGCCGTCTCGTCAACACAAAAATCTCCCCCATTCGTCAAATTTATCTGTTACCGACATGTCCCTTGTGTCTTTGATAATTCTATAAATACGAGAACGGTGATATGATTTGATATTTGTTATGATTAATTGGCACAAAATACCAGACGATATCCGTTATGCCAAATTAAAAAAAAATACGATTGTTTCGGGTCATCCGATCAATCCTAGCAAAACTGTGTCGATTTCATTTTGTCCTTAAAGAAAATAACAAACAAAAATAAAAAAGCAAATCCCGATTAAAACCAAAATGAAAAAATAAATAAATAAATAAAAAAGGCGACGCACCGCTCATATTTCTTCTACACGTAACCCGAATCAAGTTTTTCTTGCCATATTTCATGTATCAAAGTAATTAAATTTCACATTCATGGCCCTATTTTTATAGAAAACATTGTAGAAAATGAAGAAATTGCTTGTTGCTTGTTTCAAGCAATTTCTTTATTTTCCACAATGTTTTCGCACGCGTCTTTCTTTTCTGAAGGCGTCAAAAAGTGTCATGGTGTAGAAATGGATCAATCTGTTCTTGACATTTCCCTTGTGTCTTTGATTATTCTATAAATGCCGGAACAGTGATCAATATGATTAAATATTTGTTATGATGAATTGATGTAAAAATAACAGACGATAGCCGTTATGCCAAATGAAAAACTACAATTGATCCAGGTCATTATTTCAAGACAGTATCAAATTGATTAAATTTCGCATCTAGGCATTGTTCTTATAAAAACAAAACACTATCATTAAAGGTGATAAAATACCCCGCCATTAAATTTGTCCAGACAAGCGTTTTTGACGAAAAAAAAGAACACTAACTCACAAAATAACCAAGGTAGAGTTATTCTACTTGTACGTCGCACTTCTCCTTAGCGAGATCTACCTACCCAGGAAGTTTTACAATCATAACAACTTTACTTTCAGACATATGCTCCAGACCAGTATTTTGTACACAGACAGACAGATGGACGGACAGACGGACTGATTCCAGTATACCCCCATAAAAATTCGTTTTGCGGGGGTATAAAAATGAAGGAATTGCTCCTTACAAGCAGCTTCTATATTTTCCTCAATATTTCCGCTTGTGTCTTTCTCGTATGAAGACGTCATTGTTTTGAAATGGATCAGTATGTTACCGACACATCCCTTGCGCTTGCTAATTCTATAAATAACAGTACAGTGATATGATTCGATATTTTGTGGTGATAAATTGGCGCAAAAATGCGAGACGACGGCCATCCCACCGAGATAGCAATTAGCTTATTTCCACATAGACCCCCCACACACAACAGCCACCGGAAGTCGTCCTTTGATGACTCAATTATGGCCAATCACCGTTCGTTGCCATTGCTCATGGGATGCTTTGTTCGGAATTGGGTCAAGGCCTCGATCTGGCATAAAGAAACCGGCTGATCTGTCGCTATTTTAGTAGCAAATTGGAACAGTGTCTGTGTGTAAACACTGTTAATTTCCCATAAAGCCATTGTTTCCACTGGGAGCGGCTCATAGGTACGGACTAAAACGATAGTTGAAACGGGTCAATTATCAGAACCACGTTCCACGTAGTCCGAGTCTTCTCTGATGAACATTTGCTCTTTGAAATTGGATGTCGCGACGTCCAAAAATGAAAGAGCGAATCTTTTCATCAGAGAAGACTCGGATTACGGTTTAAATAACAATATCCAAAGTCAAAGAGCGAATTTTCATCAGAGAAGACTCATATTACGGTTTAAATAGCGATATCCGAAATCAAAGAGCGAATTTTCATCAGAGAAGACTCGGATTGCAGTCTGCGCTGCTGACTTTAGTAGACAAAATGATAAGTGATAAAATGATAATATACATGATCTTTCAAAAGCAACGCAAAAAATGTTTCTAAGAACAGATTAGAGTACCTGTATACGGTAGTCTCGCGATCAATCTAATTGAAATATAGATCCTATCTTTCAGTAGGATCTAACGACGACCCGTTGAGGGTCATCTTCTGTGACCTTTCTTTGGACCAATCAGATTTTACTTTGGAAAAGTTGAAAGATTTTTCGCATGCGCACGGGCATGCGCACTACCGTGCACACTACACTTCCGTTTCTAACGATAACTGGTTGCCATGGACGCCTCCATTGTGGTGATTTCACTACAAAGACAAAGACCAAAGTCCGTTTATTTTGAGAGCAAAGACATGGCATTTATGAAGCAGATAGTCTTCTGAATGGCAGCAACAGTTCAACACGATAATCACGCCAACCCGAAACAAAACGATATTAACTTATAAACGTATAACGTCGGTGGGGAGTCAAAACCTCGTAACTCCAGCCTTTTCAAGCTGTAGTTACGAGGTTTTGACTACCTATCCACGATTAACTATATATTGGCAAATTGACAAAATATAATGTTGATTCCAATTAGCTCAGTCGGTAGAGCGTCCGACCCATGATATTGATGACCAGGGATCGATTCCCACCTAGGCTTCATATTTTTTTCCAATTATGTATTTTATATTTTTCAATCTAAAAGTTTCTAGAAATCACAGATATAAAAACATAATTGACAATTGTATTTTTATTTCGTTTTTGCAATTTCTAGAATTATTTGGTATGGAAAAATAATAATGTAATAAAGATGATAAGAAATAGGGGGACAAAAAGATGAAGTCGGCGCGAGGTTCGATCCTCTAAACTACGGTTTTCAAGTCGGCAGCTCTACCAACTAAGCTAATCTGACTGCTACTGCGATTGTATTTTTACCAATTGCATTTATATAGTTTATTTATGTACAAAATTACACTCCGCTCTACTTCGGGTTAGCACAATGATCGCACAAAACTGCCACTTAGTACAGTGCCAAATTTATACCGAAATCTATCCACTTCATTAATAAATGCCATATCTTTGCTCTCAAAACTAACGGACTTTGCTCTTTGCTCGGTGTCAAGCGCGTGTCTATCGACCGCAGCCATTTTGGTGTTGTTGTCAGGGACAACAGACCTGCGTTTGCAACGAGCGTTTTGATTGGTTGGTGTAAAAATAGAAAAAATGGAAATTCCCAGGTCACAGAAGATGACCCCTAATGCGCGATCTTCAGATGTAACATTATGAAATTATGTTATCTGGATTCATTCAGATTGTCTCGCGATCTACTGATTTCCGCAATACAATTAAGATAAAGACAACAACAGATAATACTATTTTGTTCGTACCTTGCATGCATGTTGAAATTGGTGTTAGCCGTTTATTCATAAGACTGATCATCATACTCCACCGAAAGGATTAACCTTTCCAACTCTTTTCTTTTAAATATCAGGTCATTCAATCAATAAGGTTTTGTGCAATTTTGATACGTCGCATGTTTAAACAGTATTGCATGAAAGAATTCAGACCACAGTTCGTTACTAATATGAAATAGTTCTATACGGATGGTTAGAGTGCTTGCGTAATAAATCAAAAGAAGCAAATACATCACAATCAGAGAAACACATCTTTCTGGAACTAATTGTTCCTGATCATAAACATGAAACATGAAACAATCCTTCAAATAACTACCGATCAATAGACCTTCTTTAAATATGTAGGTACTTAGAACTAGCTTAAACTAAATGCGCCAGCCTCAGACTAAGAATTGGCTTTGTATTTCATTACTGTACTGTTCTGTGCGAGTTTCGCCAAATCATTTAAGACGTACAGTCAACACTCGTTGTGTCGAAGTCGGAGGGGTCGTCAAAATACTTCGACATATCCGGAGTTCGGCTAATCCGATTTTGATTATTTTCGATGAAAAACGATCTTTAACCATTTTTGATTGCCATCATATGTGTCCATGATTGAAATATAGTAGGAAAAGGAAAGAAATTGCTCAAAACGAGCAATTTCTATCCTTTTCCTACTAAATTTCAATGGCTGAATTTGTTTCGGAATTTATTTTGATATCCATATGTTGAAGATGGGACATAACTATCACTTCGACTGAAGCAGAATTTCGACTCATCCGATGTCGAGATAACGTAAAGGTAAAAGGTTTGTTTATTATAGTGTCACCCCTATTTGAAAGGGCCAGCCAGTTTTGGCTTATGAGACACTCTCTTTCTCAATACGCAGTACCTCCCGATTCCCCACTCATGATGCCGGGCGCCTGGCAGAGATGGGTCTACGGTAACCATTAGTTTAACTAGCTGGCGGCTCACCAACCGGTCTCATCAGTTCTAACCCGCGAGTGTCGACTATACATGTATTTATGTGTTACAAATGGTCCTACAAGACAACTAGAACTGCGTATCGTCAATCACTTATGAACTTGGTAATGCGATTGTTGTCGAAACAGTTTTGTAGGAGATTGGTTTGAAAAATACGTCTTTACAATTCAAACAAAAATAAAATCTGTAGAGATAGTTTTGTAAATAAGTACATCAAAAGTAATCAAAATCTGAAATTGACCGAAGAACGATACAGAAAATCAACAAACCGATATATATGATGATTTATTCGTTAAATGTTTTTCCTTGCAAAGTGCAATTTCATTTCGATATAATTTGTTGAAAAAAGTTATTTAACTTGAAGATAAAAATTGCTTCTCATGTCAATTTACCCCACCCGATTTGTCACCCATTATCTCCCCTCATCACATTTTTGCACATACATATTGAAGATATTATATAACCCAATCAATCCACATAATTTGAAGAAAATCTACTTTTGAGACCTTAAAGCAAACCATCCTTTGTCATTTCCAGCCAAACTCTATGACGATACAATTAATGAATACACCAAAAAATGGTTTAATGAACAATAAAGGAAATATTGCATTTTGAAAAGACATTAGACCATCTTATCTGTTGCACTGATTTTGATATAATATTGGTTGGAAATTATTATGGATATCTAGACAAATACATGTACCAATCAAATATTCTTGTTGTGCAAGTGATTTCATATTTGTCTTGCGATTAAAAAAGAACTTAGTTCTTAGTTGCGGATTCCCTTTATACATTTCAGCACGTCAATTAACAGTTTTCAATTAGTTTCATGTTCACAGTGTATGACTGCTCCAGACGAATTCATTCGCTTACATATGCATGAATAATCTGTAAATTGAAAAGCAGTGTTTGATCATTTGACAGACTAATTAGGCATTAGTCAGGGCGATAGTTCAGTTCCAGTGATTTCAAGACTTTATGTCGGTGGTTATGCATTTTAAACATACAACATACGGCATACAGTACAAGTGCCGTTTATTTAGTAAATTGCTGAACTCTTTAAAAAAAAACAAGTTCTGGTTTTGAAGTCAGTAAACATAGTAAAGAATGGCGATGAGCCTTTGGTTCTTCTGCAACGAAATTTTCTATCTTAAATAATGGCGTCATAACAGAATAACGGGTGTGATACCTGGGTTTCCAATGATATATACTCAGTAAATGGATGCATTTCATGAACTTAATTCAGAACAACAAGTAATATGAGTTAAGGTATATTCTAAATGTCTTATTTCAATGCAGGAGACGATTCTAATAAGCAATCACAAAATACAGTTTTATTATCAACATAATATGATATTTTCATTTGCATTGCCCATTACCTGTATAACAGAACAGAACAGAACAGAACATTTTATTTACAAAATGACTTGAACAGAATTGTTCATCGTCATTACAATGCTTACAAACAGTTGTCATATGTACATGGCATAACAATGGCAATATCATAATTATTTTTTCTTATAACACTGAAATTTACACAAAACTGGAGCATGATAATGCACAAACACCATATGATACATAGTAATTTACGATCTTTCATGGTCTTTTGAAAATAATTTAGTTTGCACCGTGCAATATGTAACGAGCCGCAGATATATTACATGCTCTTTTTTGTAGGTCTTTTCATTCTATGTTGTATCATTGGCTGAAGATCTCTAGCCGTAACAACTTTGTCTAAAGAAAAATAAAGGCAATTGTTTGGACAACCTAAAATAATAAATGAATGGGTTTATGTATTTGCTGTTATAGTTGTTCGCAAAATTTTTGTCTTTTTGTATTTCTGAACATGGTTTGTGATAAAAGAATCCTGGATCAAAGACCAAGGCGTTTGGATGAAAGTGTTTTGTCTGTGTCAAATTAAGTACAAAATTAATGCTTGGAAAATATCGAGATGATAAATAAATGATTGTTATTGTTGTTGCTGTTATTCATATATTTCTATTTCTTAACATGATGTATGGCATTTAGTATTCAATTGGAGCTCACGAGTGGATGACAACACGTGTTGTCTTCTAATAATTACACATTTTCTGGTTAAACAGTTTTACATGTAATACTTATAAATGAGATCTACAATCATAAAATCTTATATCATCACGCAAGCAGTGGAAAACATGCAAATCAATATACATACATTTATGTGGGAAGTTCTGTAAACTATTTCCTTTAAATAAAAAAGTGTGGTTCAGGTTATCCGACAAATCCTGGCGAAATGGAACTGACCATATTTTTTTTTTTCAGAAGAAAAAAGAACAAGAATACCCCAAGTCTATCCACCGATCTTATTTTTCCGACATAATTATGTAAATGTAAATTTATTTGACCGTTTTTATTTATTTTGCTTTAATTTTCTTAAAATGACATTTCACATTTATTTCATTTTTTAAAAGTATGTCTTGACGCAAAGATTGTTTATTCGAATGCGTAGAAATGCCATCAGTTTTTTGAAGTTGTTATTTATAAACGAAAACTACGCCTTTAAAGTTGAGACAGAAATGACAAATTCTATATAAATCTGAACTGTTGTCCACAACAATTTGTTATATTTTAGCACAAAAAATATATTTCTGGTAAACGGTTTAATATTTTGGCTTGAAATTTTCAGAATTTTCATAAGAAAACATGCTCTTTCAGATAGAATAAAAGTAAAATTTATGTACAAATAATTGTGAAATGTCACTTTAACGATACATGTGCATCGTTAAAGTTATCTCTTTATAATGACCTTTATGTAAAACATGATCATATTCTGCAAATATACTAACACAAAAGTAAAAAAAAAATAGTAGTACATGGATGTATCAGGAGTGCCAGAAAGTAGTATTGGGCTATTTTAGGAAAAAGTTCTATTGAGTAATTCATAAAAGCTAAAGCTGCGCCGTGTCAAATGCAATCAATTATAATAGCTAGAGATGCAGACTTTTTCGTCTAGATTTGAAAAGAATACAATTCAACAAAAAGCTATAGTTAATGGAATCGTAACAATTATTAATTGTTTTTTCATGACTCGGGAGTGTCGCTAGCTTCAGTGTTTATTAGTTTCTTAATAAAGGTATGGCGACCCTATCAGTATTTTTAATAGGATAAAAGGGGTATTAGATAAAATCCACTTAAATGTCATGCTAAATTCTCGTATCTTGAAATAATTTCTGGTGAAATGAATTATAGCTGTCGATGTACGTATTTCCAGTTTCGGCCTATTGTAGTATTGTTTTCCAAAAGCATTTATAACATTACAATCGACGGTGCTGATATGTCGCATGTCCGACATTTTTTCTGGTTGATCAATAGCAACTATATACTGACTGACTTTAAAAACGCATCACTTATTTTTCAAAATATTTTCGTAGTTAAAGTCAGTAGGATCAAATTTAAACTTCTGATATATATTTCAACCAATAAGACATGATATCCAATAAAAATTATTGCAGTCAGTTACCACGTTACTTCGCATGACGTCAACGTGCAAAATATGGATAACGTTTACCTTAGG
The DNA here is from genome assembly GCA_963680895.1 of Fragum sueziense. Lineage (NCBI taxonomy): Eukaryota > Metazoa > Mollusca > Bivalvia > Cardiida > Cardiidae > Fragum > Fragum sueziense. The sequence goes on along the minus strand of OY804609.1, from coordinate 35,654,799 downwards.
TGACCAACTGGATTTTTGTTTTCATATTCCATATCCAAATGGTGAGGAGTTATTTTTATTTCTCAATCAATTTGATTAAACAAAAAATAAAGCTAAGAGACCAAAGTTCGTTGAGCGCACACAAATTTTTGAAATATTCTAAGCGGATGTTTGTCTACGAGAACGGGCGAGACGTTTAAATTTAAACCAATCGACGATTTTTCACTTTCATTAACGTAGCCAATCTACAGGGACTGCTGCTGAGCATCAGCGTCCTGATTAACCGTTTAAAACGAGCTTACGCCAAGATAAAAACATACGTCAACGTCAATAACGTAATTGGCTTACAACAACGTTTTCAACTGCAATTGTAAAACAAAAATATTGCTACTGACAAACTATTGCCATAACAGTGAATTAATGAATAAGATATTGTGGTTTTCACTAATGGCGATTATGCCCGTGACAGATACTTACAGAAAGTCATCATCAGATCAGGGTGCGTTGGGCCTAGACATGGTGAAAAACGGACGCCAAAACTTTTGAATACTCTCCAGCAATATATGGTAGATAATTCAAGCCCAAAAGAATAAAGATTTTGTTTCAACTCACGGGTCAACGAGGTCACGATTGTGGAATGTTTTTCATACTCAGAGCGGAATTACTTGTTATTAAATAGAGAAAACTGTTAAATTCCTCACGCCACCTCTCTTTAGATGGCTATATCTCAGTCATTTAATCGAATTTTTGTCTGGAATTTTCAGAACATGTTGGGAAGATGTCAAGCTGTTGTTTAATATATAATACTACATAATTAATTATGTTTTTTGCATATTATTGCCGGATAGCTTCAGTGATGCGTTTTTAAAGTCGGTCAGTATATAGAAAAACGACGATATGTTTACGTCGGGGAATCACGTGATACAAAATCTTCGATTTTTTATTAACTCTGTTTATGTTGTAGGGCTGATTGGGTAAAAGGTTTGAAGCAAAGAAGGCGTGAAAACTCCATGGAATAACAATGAATTTTATGCTGAAATAGACTGGGTTTGCCGTTATGTTTTGATAAAGGGTCGGTATATTTATAAAAAAGATATAGCATTTATACGCATAAGAATCACCAATCTCGACATCAAGACATGCTTTAAGAATGAAATGGGAATGGGATATCTCTTGAAAACCCAAGTAACTTTATTTGTGATTATATCAATGTTCCCGGAACTTACCATATAGTGCATGTAGATGTACATGTAGGCTATCTAGATACGAAAAAAATGAATTTGCTTGTATCAACCCTTTCTTTTTAAAATATCCATAGAAGAGATATCAAGTAAATCTCGGGTCAACTACCTTTGAAATGGACAGATATATTTTAAGATTACCGGTATCTGACAACTATGATGTCATCAAGGTTTAGAACTATATTTTTTAGTATTTAAATGACTTCTGTGAATATTGTTTTAAACACACCTGGTAAAAAGGAATTGACGACCAGAATTAATTATTCGAAGTGGTTGCTGATAAGCGAAAAATACGCTGACAGAAATGACAAAATCCATTTACATCTTAACTGCTGTATACATCAATTCGTTTACTTTCGACACAAAAATATTCATTTCTCGTAAACGGCGCAGTAATTTGGCTTAAAATATTTTATTACACCATGCAATGCCTGCACATTTCAATGCATTATTGTTAATATGGGACTAAACGCGAAATTGTCATAGAAATAGATAGCCATAAATCTGTTTATAAATTAGAAGGCGTAGATCTTTTCACAACAAACGAAATAGAATGAATTTGATGGATCACAATTTCCCTATCTTAAGCTTCGAATTAATAAAACCTCCCATTTATCCGAAATGTCACGACAAAATACAAGTATTCATTATATTTTAATGATATTTGTTACCTTACTGCACGACAGAATGAATAATGTGTGGTCGAAAATAACCCAGACGAAAGCTTAACCGTAATTCCCTGACTGATTTCTCATTCCTCGAATGGACTAACAACATACATACATACATACATACATACATACATACATTTATTAGCAATCGGCAATAACACAACAACATACTCAATAAACGATTTTATAAACCACTTTCAATTATCGTTTTGGTACGTACCTATGAGCCGCTTCCGGTGGCAAACAGTGTGTTTATGGGAAATTAACATTGTATACACACAAACAAGGTTCCAATTTGTTTTTATTTAATATAAGCATGTTGTTATGGTTACCTTCATAGAAGATCTCTCATAAAAGAGAACTTTACATGTCAAAATCGGCATATTTTCAAATATAACATATCTGATAATGTAACTTAAGCTGGAAGAATAGTTGTCGTGTGATGACCGTCTAACAATTTTGAATTTTGACGATTTGATAATGGGAAGGGTTTTCTGTTAATAAACCCCATTTCGATTGTACAAAATCAGTTTAATACATTCGACTATCGTTCAACAAAAACGAATTTATTTTGGTGTTCGACCTACTTTTTAGACCAATGAAATTACAATATATTTTAACATTTCACCGCTCTATTTCGCATAAACGGGCTGCCGGCTAGTTTATGTGACGTCTAAACATAGCCACGCCCAGTCTCCAATGAAACGCTAGCGAACACTAAGCAAGATAAAGTCTGTATAGTAGATTCTACGCGAAATAAACATTCAATGCGCTGCGCGCATTTGAATGTTTATTTCGCGTAGAATCTGCTATACAGCCTCTATCTAATACGTACTACTATATATTATTTTATTAAATCTTCAAGCTGTATGATAATTGACTACAACGCTGTTACCCGAGAAACTAAGCACATGGACATAAATTAGAAGAAAAGTGACAACATATTTGTTTCCGGTACAAGCGATTGGGTATGTTTCCGTAAAATTGCACCTCATTTCCGGTCGTAAACAAATTTATAATTTGACGGCCTATTGCGAGCAATGAATACGCATTTATCGTTTGAACCTTTTTCCGGGCACTGATGTCATTTGACGAAGCACATTGGTGTTAAAGGCTTTGTAAATCATCGAAAAAAAGGAAGAAAATGGCAAATATTAGCATTTTGTGTATTGCTCTGAAAACTTTCATCATTAATTTTGACTGTCACATTTCATTCGTTGTCAATGAACAGCGTCTTTAAATTAGAACAAATCTTTTTGTCTAGAAAAGGGTTTGTCTACCCTGTCCCACACAAAGAATGAATTTAGTGTCTGTGCGTAGAAAGAATTTTGACAAAAAATCTACAGAAAAGAAAATTATACTGATAAGTATCATTTTCATCTAATAATCCACGTTTTCTATACATGTAACATCACTCAAACTTATTTCTTGTACCGTTATGTTTTATTGTTTTCAAGACCTTTGAATTCAGACTGGTCTACAATTCTGTGTTCTGGGAAAGTGTTAAAGTGCGTGACACAGTCCAACCTAACTCGGTGAGTTTTTACGACAATTGACAACCATTCTACATCGATTTTTACTTCCGGTTTGTGTTAAGGTCTTTTTAATTGTTAGGAAATTGAGTTCATTTTGGGAGAACAAGTTAGATATTTTCAATCTAATTGTTCGTAAAGAAACCATTAGGCATGAAGGATAATCACGTTACCCTTTCCCAAAACTAGGCCTGAATTTAACGTCCTTTATAGAAAAGTTTATGGTAAATACTAAGGCAAAAGAAGAAAATGCTGATATCCTATATACTTTCTTTGCTTCTTCATATACGATATATTTTTATCAACACAATATTATTACCTGCAATAGCTTTCAGATTGAGATATTGGGTTCTTGTTTGTATGGAAAAGGTTTAGAGATATATCCGAGTTTTCATTTACATGTTGGGAATAAGATTTCGTGACGAAATTATAAACGTTATATTTACTAATTCAATTCGTTTATCGTTTTGGAAATTTATGTTCTGAACTCGAAATGACAACTAGACAAGTTGTGATATTCCCTTCGACAACGTTCTTTGACAATGAAGTACGTTACTTGAACAGACCCGTATGAACAGGGGGCTAGGGGGAATTTGGGAAAATTCAATTTAGCCCGTCTTATATTCAGAGACTGGCCAGAACAGGGGATTGAGTCACCACCACCCCCTCCCCCTCCCCCTCTAGAAATGAAATTGCTCCCTATGGGTACGTAGGGCAGTAAATAAGTGCAAGTCTTGAAAGAGCATCGGAATCACATGGATCCGCTGCAGATATTGTTGAGTTCCTAGCGAAAGCTCTCTAACAAAACCATACGACTTGGAAAGCATCAATCTGGTCCTAGCCATAATTTCCCTAAGCACAAAGGTTGAAAAGAATCAGAAATGATAAAACATGACTTCTGGTCGCGATTATACATACAGCTGTCATAATTGACGCATTTAAGCATTCCATAGAGAATGACATGACAGTCTGTGTCGGTCAACAGTTCTATATTTAGTCACCTGTCTTTAAGATAGAATGTGGCCATTTTGATATTCATTAAATATCGGATTATTTCGAGCGTCGTCGTTACGTATTCAAACTTATTCGGGCTCGCTCGTAAACATTCGGCGGTGGAGAGTTCCACCGCCGAATATTTTCGATCACGCCCGAATAATTCCGACGTCGCGCTGAACCTCATTAGGGGTGGACTACTCTCCATGCCGAGCTCTATTGATTAAACCATCAAATATGACCTCTGCAGTTTTCGGTACGCCAACGGCCTATTTGGTCGTCATAATCTAATTATAGCACACCATTTGAATTATCGAATCAAAATCATTCAGTTTTATCTTGCATGATCATTACGTATACATTACGTCGCTTCTATTTTTGGCTGAAGCCGGTAACATTTGAATTATCGAATCAAAATCTTTCAGTTTGATCTGGTCTGATTACGTATACATTACGTCGCTTCTATTTTTGGCGGAAGCTGGTAATTTGAAGCGTTAGCCAATCATTTCTTGTATCAGAAATTTCGATTGTTTATGAGTATATTGGCGACGATTGGATACCGAAATCCCGCCAAGGCCCCGAGATTAGACGTGAAACGACCCCGCGAGAACAGAGAGTATTCTATCGAAATGGAATGTAGGGAAAATACGCTCTGTTCGTAAGAGAGTAGGGTGGACTAGCTTAAATATTGATGCAATAAGATATATCCTACGATTTCTAAGATTGTCTGCCAATTGCCAAAATACTGACCACGCAAGATATATCAATTTAAGATACCGTATATAAGATATATCCTACGATTCAAGGTGCCTATATAGTGGTAAGATATATCCAACAATTTAAGGTACCTATAAAATGGTAAAATATATCCTACGATTTAACGTGCCTATAAACATGGTACAATATATCCTACTATTTAAGGTGCCTATCAAATGATAAGATATATCCTAACATTTAAGGTACCTATAAAATGGTAAAATATATTCTAATATTTAAGGTGCATATAAAAATGATAAGATAATATCCTACGATTTAAGGTACCTATAAAATGATAAGCTATATTCTACGATTTAAGCTAGATATACATAAATACGTAGTGACTGCAGAGGTGGGACTATTTGACGGGTATGGACATAAAAGATATAATGGCAATGAAGAAACAATTATTTTGATGACCAACAACATAGGGTTCGGTGAACAAATGAAAATATCAAGCATTTCGAACAGCCATAGCAAAGCCCTATTTTATTTCTTTAATTAATCCTATTTAGCTACCTTATCTTCACAATCCAAGAATTTATCAAATGCAGGGATCTTGTATTAAGGAATTGTACTTTTGACCTCCCATCATTTTTATTTTTTATCAAGAGATTTACTCACGCCGGAGATCTCTTTCTTTAAATGTATGACTTATTTGTAGAAATATATATTTTTCTCTTTCCAAAAGATGATCCAAACCGACTTGAAAAACAACAATAAAGTCAGATTGATTTTTGGTCGGTTTGGGTCAGTTTTCTCAAACATATGAAGAAAGAGGGACTAAGGATGGGTTGCAACAAGGGGTCAAAAAATAGATTTTCTTTAAATTCATTGGAATCATAGGGTTGTAATATATAATGTTTTTACTTTGTATGTGTAAAAAAAATCTGACGAGGGCTTATTTTTGGAGATAATGGCTGACAAAGTGGGTGAGGTAAATTGACATGAGAAGCAAATTTCTTCTTTGAAGTTAAATAACTTTTTCTGTATTGATCGACGATCGTATCAAAATGAATTTTGTATGTACCTTCAATGGAGATAGTTTCATAAAGTTAGTACATACAAAATAAGCAAAATCTGAGATTGACAGAAAAATGAATACAGAAAATCAGCAAGATGATGTTTATGGCTCCTGAAATCTTCTGCCCTTGGTCCAGTAAATGTACATGCAAAATTCCATTTTTATACGATCAATACAGAAAAAGTTATTCAACTTCAAAGAAGAAATTTGCCTCTCATGTCAATTTACCCCATCCGCTTTGTCAGCCATTATCTCCAGAAATAAGCCCTTATCAGTTGTATTACGTATCCGAATGTAACCCTATCAATTCACAGAATTTAAAGAAATATATTCTTTGAGCGATTTTGAGCCCTTGTTGTAACCCATCCTTTGGTCGTAGTTGTTATCCACCTCATAACGCACAATGCCCGCCGTGCTGTGTTTACTCGAGTGATTAATTTATTGTTTGAATGTACATGCTTTGACTTGGATTTTTGAAAAACTGAAACTTTTTGAATACTGAAACGCTTAGTTTTGTGCAAAGTATGTAATCACGGATCTCTCATTTGTAAACAACTCTTCCTTTCAGGTTGGCCTTGCTACAAGGAAAAATATTTTAATGGTTCCTAAACATATTGTACAATGTTTGGCGTATGATATAACTATAATTGGTTCGAAATTCAATTTTGTTTGGTTCACCATTCTATCTAATTCTATTCACCTTTTAACCTCTAAACATATTTATTTTCTAAATAAACAAAATATAATTTCCGGCGGCATAGATCTATGTTTTTTGTTGTTTACCTTCATAAAACTGATCTTTATCTCAAAAAAAAAAAAAAAATACCGTAACGGCTGTGTTTTCCATAGATCTACATGCTCAGATACATGTATAATTCACCCCATTCTTTTAGGTTAATGTTAAATGATATTTACCGAACAAACTTGTTAAACGAGCCATTTTACATCGCGTGTGCAGCGGTATTTAATGACCATATTTAATTAACGAACCGGTCAGACAAATCAGTAAAAGTTCAACCGAGATATTGTCTTCGTTAATGGTCGGTGGCGCACAAAAACCTCGTAACTACAGCTTGAAAAGCTGTAGTTACGATGTTTTCGTACGCCATCGAAGTAATTTCCTTTAATTTTGTCATCTTCTTTGAACTTGACAATTTTCCGCCCGTTTGATGAGACAAATCAGTTCTCGAGAACTCTTCAGCAAATAAAAACAACGAAAAGGCCACGATGCAGCCTCAATGACATAATTGAGCGACAAGGAAAAATTATCGACCCACGCGGTGTGGACAAAATCATTTATGATGGGGCACATGGAAATGTGCTTTGATATGTCTGGGAAATGTAGCTTGGAGTGATATCAAGCTTTAAAGCAGTGGGAGCTTGCATATTGTACATTCCGCATTGGGGAGAAAAAGAATCAAGTGAACGCGAAAGTTTGCTAAGTAGACCTAAGTAGGCCATTGCCTTGCTGAATGGAGTTTAAAAATAATGTAATTGATATCTTATGATAAACTAAAAACTGCCGGCGAAATCTTTCAATTTGCACCGAATCGGTCTTTTGTCAGCCAAAAAACCTCTGCATCTTTCAAAAAGTGCATTTTAAATCTTAAATGGTGCGTCTGCGTCTGTATGAAATATTGTCAAAATTATACATGATTACGACGTTATATGATATTTTATAGACCAGAAAGATACACTGAATAATAATGCTGTTTACTTTTTCTCAATACATTTATATTTATAGACTTCTACAAGTCATCCACAATACGTCGTAGGTCTATAGACATTACATGGTCTAAATGCGTAATTAAAAATAAAATATTTTTGATTTTCAAATTTGAAAGCTGCTACTATCGTCAAAATTTGCTCACTTTAATACTATTTTATGTTTTTGTCTTTCGTTTTCGTCATTCGCATGTCTTATTTAGTAAAGGGATAAGGAAATTTACCCCAAAAACATGTAAGCCCAGTTCTTTTTTACTCACTTGTGTCATAAAAACAAATTATTGAGAGACAATCATCTGTTCTGGAGAAGTTGTGACGGGTCACAGATAAAGGGGCGGTTTGGGGCATTCTGAGAAATATCTCTCTTAACCCTTTCCCAAACAACAAAAAGTTAGGATGATCCAATTTAAAAATTGCTGCAGACAACAAAATGCACATTGAAAAAGAAAGGATTTTTGTACAATATAGCTAAGAAATATTGAGACAAAAGGAGAAACTGCTGGTTATCAGCAGTTTCTTCTTTTGTCTCAATGTTTTCCTAAGCCAATTCTATTAGGGACGTCAAAACCAGGTCTTGTTTGGGAAAGGGTTAAACTCTGTCAATCATTTCAAAAGAGCGGTATAGGTTATGCTATAGGTCTATGTGGGATTTCGATGCTTTTCAACAAAAACCTGGGTTACTGAAGTTTGTTTGAAGCTACAGTTACGATGCTTTAGTTGAAAACCGACGACATTCCTGATTAATTAATTGAATATTTTGAACGCCTAATCAGTATTTCGGTCATATAATCAGGAAGCACTTAATTAAGCGTGGATTCCAGTAAATATAATGATACCAAAACATCTTTTTTTGCCTATCCTCACGTTGGACAATTGTTTGCTGTAAATGATGCCACAGCAAGAGAAAAGTATAATACAAATCTGATGGTTTAAAAAACACCTGACACGATTAATAAATATTATTGCATAAAATGTGTGTTTTCGGGCCATTATCCGCATTGAATAACGAGAAGAAACCCGGCTGATATCGTGAAAAACCGGTCGTTATTCGGGAGATTCACGTGCGATATCGGACCGGCTTTGCACTCAAATATCCTCGATTTGACCCTTCAAAATAAATAATTGTCTCTTTTCCCGCAAAATTCTCAACGTCTTACGTTAAATAAGCGACATTCGCCTTTGGCGCCAAATTATGACGTAACGTCGTTTTACCGATGTCATGCAGAACAAAAAATTCTCGGAAGATTTATCAACACAAAACAACAATGGCGAACATTTTTTATCTCACCTCGGTTCATTTTTTGCACATATCAAAGGGTTTGGGGTAAGTATCCATTGGAATTTTGTGCTTTTTATGCAAGGATAGTGTCAATTCGTGTATTTTTCGGTCGTTAACATTCGCAGAGGCCCGCAAAATACGAAAACGACCCTCGTGCTTCGTACTCGGGCGTTAACGTATTTCTTGGACCTCTGCGAATGTTAACGACCTCAAAAACGTGAATTATCCCTATAAAACAATCTGTTCGAATTGCTGTGCGACCCAAATAGCAAAGATTTCATTGGGTGATTATCATTTTGGTGTATTACCGAGTGCTAGATCGAAAACAGTGTGAACTTTCATTAGATAACGCTGAATTATGACTATGACATAGTTAATGACGCCAGAATAATGAAACATACCACCAAAATACATGTCCTCGACACATTGTCTATAGACTCTGCATGGAAATTAGGCTAACTATTTCTAAAATATTCTATTTTCAAAATGATTAAAAGTTTGTCATCTAAAATTACTCTCAATTAGATTCGGGATTGTTATATAGTGTCGTCTTGCGAAGGGTTAATTTCTTTTAAACATGATCGGTTTCGGCAATTCCAGGAAGGCATTTTTTCGTGACGAGTCAAATTTACTATTACGGTCCATTGGTTATGAATTCTTGGGACAGTTGAGCCCCGTTTTCAACATGTCTTATATACAGTGTCTTGGGAAATCAGAAACGAATATTCAAGAAAATATGACAACATATAGACGCCGAAATTGAATGAATTGTTCCAAAAATCTCAGAAATAAAGGCTTTTGCGACCATTTTAGTATAAATAAGACACATGATGCTGTTGACAATGTTAAAGTGCAACTTATGCTTCTGTATCAGAAAAATGGGATACTACTGCACAGCACTCGCGGGACTTATTATCTGAAAGCGAAAAGAAAAATCAAAACGCAATTACCCGGATTTTCATCCAGAATTACACGTATATTTTCGACAATAAGTTTACCATAACCGTTTGTAGAAATGGATGAATAGAAAAAGCATAAATAAGAAGGCTTACAACGACCAATTTTCTCTAGACAGAAATTATCTACATACATATATATTATTAAAGTGACATTTCACATTTATTTCATTTTTCAAAATTATGTCTTGATGCAAAGATTGTTTATTCTAATGCGTAGAAATGATATCAGTTTTTAGAAGTTGTTATTTATAAGCGACAAATACGCCTTTAAAGTTGAGACAAAAATGACAAATTCTATACAAATCTGAACTGTTGTCCACAACAATTATTTAATTTTTAGCACAAAAATATATATTTCTAGTAAACGGTTTTATATTTTGGCTTGAAATTTTCAGAATTTTCAAAAGAAAAGATGCTCTTTCAGATAGAATAAAAGTGAAATTTATGTACAAATAATTCTGAAATGTCACTTTAATTTTGACCAATTCATACGATATTTCCTTTTCACAATTTTTGATATCGTCGATTCATTAGCCCTATTCCATTATGGTAGTCTACCCCTAATAAGATTCGCGCGAATTGGAATTATTCGGGCGACGTCGAAAATATTCGGCGGTGGAACTTTCCACCGCCGAATGTTTACGACCGTGCCCGAATAAGTTCTAATACGTAACGATGTCGCTCGTACAAATCTCAAAATAGCCACATTACGGGTATTCTACCTTTAAGCAACACTTTCCAAATTACTGTTTCTGAAACACAGACGTTTGTAGGCATTTGATTCACACGATCGTGTTCTTAAAAACCAGGCGCGTGACCAAAAAAAACAAAAACAAAACAACAAAAAATATATTAAAGATGACACAACGAGCTGGACATATGAATGATAACATATTTTCCTGGAATATCAAAAAATCGTTGCCATGGCAAATATTAGCCCTTTCCCAAAACAAGACCTGACATTTACGTGTCTAATATATTTGGCTTTTAGAAAACATTGAAACAAAAGAAGAAAATGCTTTGATCAGCATTTTCTCCTTTTACCTCAATGTTATCTGTGTTGTAACATGTAAGAAAATAACCTTTACACATCAATTGTGTTTCTTTTGCAGCTTTGGAATTGGACCCCCTTGAATTGTGCCGTTTGGGGAAACAGTTGAATATTGTTCCTGGGTGTAAATTGTCCGACACATTATTAGATTTCAATCAGTACTCGTCAGGACATTGTTGGTCAGAAAACGATTAGTTAGGAAAACAAAATGGCTGCTGAGTCGGGACAAAAGCTTGTTATCCGATTTGGTGATTCTTCGGTTATCCGTAGTCCTATATATAAAAAAATCACTAAAAATTAATTTTACACGGCGTTTTCTTCTAAATTCGAGTATCGAGACCGTCAATTTACCAAATTAACGAGGATGGTTGGAAAATTTATAATTAAGAAAAGGAATAAGATATTTAATGAGCGAAAACCTGTAAGACATTTTCCCAAAATAGTATACATCCGAATTTGAATTTCAACAAATAACATCTTGTTACTTTCTTTCAATAGTAAAATAATAGTATTTCATTACTGAAAAAATGTAGCATGTTGAAATTGTTATCACGAAGGGAATGAATGGAGTGATAAATAATTAGTTCTACTTGTGTATTTAACCCGTTACCAAACGACAATATTTTAGGGTGATCCAATTTGAAAGCAGTTGCAGACGACAAATTAAATTACACCAGAAGGAGAAAATATGAATGTTACAACCGAGAAAATATTGAGGCAAAAGGAGAAACTGCTGTTTATCAGCAGTTTCTTCTTTTGTCTCAATGTTTTCTTAAGCCGTCTCTAATAGAACCGTCAAAATCATGTCTTGTTTGGGAAAGGGTAAATGCATTTTGTTTGACCGAGAATAAAAGCTCTGTGAACATACAAAGATAAAAGCACTTTAAGTGTTGAATTTATCCTGTTGTTGTTCGACAGAAGCATAGTATTGCAGCATTTAAGTATCACAATACAAGAAAGAAATATTGGTTGAACGACCAACAATCGTCGAAAGTAAATTGCTTTTACACTGTACCCCATCTTAATAAGCCAAGGATTGTACATTCACTTTGTTCCTTTTATAAGGACCTAACACTGTGGATAATCACGTGATGCAACAATTTCAGAAACTATTCAATAATTTTGTTAATACGGGACCGATTTGAATTCGGTTTGAAGCAGAGAAGGTGGACAGACGTCGCGCATTAGATGAATGTGTTAGATTTTTGAAAAAAAAATCAACTGATAAAAAAGTTATTGAAGATAAACCAAAATTTTGGTTTATCTTCAATAACTTTTTCATCAGTTGAATTTTTGAAAATGCACTTCGTCCAGGTTATTCCGAACATTTTTCCACCTTCTCTGCTTCAAACTAAATTCAAATTTTTCAAGTATTGACAAAGTTATTGAAGATTATCGGAAATTCTAAGTCACGTGATTATACACCGTGCTAAGTGTATGTAGAATCGTCGATTTGCAAAGATGCCACTGTTTCAATGAAACTACTCTCTTAAGGGGGAATGCTCCAGTTTTTCGGGACACTCGGTCATTACGGTAGTAAATCAAATGCTTCGTACCAATATGTTTCGCTACCATATTTTCAATAATATATAATATTACAATTTACCATTTTCGACGGTAAAAGTGTATTTATTATGCGAAACTGATTTCCTCAAGATGGAAATCGATTATTTTAGAGCAAGACAGTCGTAAGTGTGTATGCAGTTACACTGTTTTGTGCCATTTTATTCGTGTGTAGCTGATAAAAATTGCTGTAATTCACTAAAAAGTGCGCTGACCTATACATTTTATTTTTGAATTATCACCAGGACATGTTGTTTGATACAATGAGGGAGTTTTATCAAATTTTATTATGTAGAACTTGAAACATTTCCAAAAATATGCAAATTTTGACACAAAAGACTTCAGCTTCGTTGATCTAACCGAACACCTGAGCATGCTGTTTTATACATTTACGCGTTTATAATAGCACATATTTTGGGGTTTTTTGTTCTTATTTAATATGAGACGTTACTTTAAATCCGTTTTCGGGACTAAACGATGAATATACAACACTTTATTAGCATTTTAGTGACCTTGGACAGGTGCAAGAATTTGTGCATTTTTTGTGTAGTGGTATGTGATACGAATGCCTATAAAATTCAAACAAGATCGCTGATCATCCAATTTTATTTTATTTTTCAATTGTTAATAATATGTTATTTCAACATAGAAAATATAAACAAATTCTATTATTGGGTAAATTTTAGGAAACTGGAGCATTCCCCCCTAAGAACAGAGCACATTCTCTCTTCATTCCATTATGATAGAATGATGCTCTGTTCCCGCGGGGTCATTTCACATCTAATCTCGGGGCCTTGACGGGATTTCGGTATCCAATCGTTGGCTATGCACAACAAAACAATTGAAAAATCTGATACAAACTTTCATTGGCTGACGCTTCAAATTACCGGCTTCAGCCAAAAATAGAAACGACGTAGTGTATACGTAATCAAAAAAGATAAAACTGAATGATTTTGATTCGATAATTCAAATGATGTGCTATAATAAGGTTATGACGACCAAATAGGCTGTTGGTGTATCAAAAACGGCAGAGGTCATATTTGATGGTTAATCAATAGACCTCGGCTTTGGAGAGTACAATGAAACATGAACTTGAATACATTACCCATTATTTGTTTAGAAATATTTGAGGAAAAAGAGGACAATGCTGACCAACGTAACTATTATGTTCCTAAAGGGTCAGGACAGGATTATATCTTCGCTTGTACAAATAGAGCAGAATTCTTTCATGTATTAACTTTTTTTTTAAAAAAAATGTATTTGGTTGTCAAACTGAATTCAAAATACTCGAGTAATCAGAAATATCTAGGACGATTATCATGAATAATTTGTCTCCCATTAATCAACAAACATTTATTTTTCTCATTTGTTTCTCAGTTTATGTTGATACCAAGACCCCCCCCCCCATTCAGTGCCTTTTCAAAGCTGAGAACAATCGTGAAAAATTATTACATCGCTTTTCAGGAATGTCCACATCTTTGGCAATACTTAAGCAAGACTTAACACGGTGTCTAATCATGTGACTCAGAATTTCCGATAATCTTCAATATCTTTTTTAATACTTGACCAATTTGAATTCGGTTTGAAGCAGAGAAGGTGGAGGAATGCCATAAATAAGCTGGACGTGTCGGATTTTTAAAAAATCAACTGATAAAAAAGTTATTGAAGATAAACCACGTCAATCTAATGCGTGAAGTCTGTCCACATTATCTGATTCAAACCGAATTCAAATCGGTCCAGTAATTACAAAATTATTGAAGATTTTCTGAAAATATTGTATCACGTGATTATCCACCGTGTTAAGGTCGGGTCATTTTTATCTAACATAAATCGAGAGAAGGAGGAGAGGGGGGGGGGAATCTTTCAACACCGATCACAATAAAGTATCTGATGGCAATTTAACCGTTTCTCAAACAATACCTTGTTTTGACGTCCCTATTAGAATAAGATTTGGAAAACATTGAGATCCATTTCCCTCAATGTTTTCAAAGCTATATTATTCACTAATTGTACCTTTAGTAACATTCATTTTGTCATCTGCATCAGCTTTCAAATTAGACAACCCTAATATTTCGTCGTTTGGGAACGGATTAAGACATACATGTATATGTATGTTTTTATTTCAGAAAAGTAGGCGGCACATGTAAAGGAAATTATATCATAACAAAGTCACGTGTTTAGATTCAGTGATTATTCAGCCATGACATTACAAAAGCAGAAAATGTCTCAAGTTTATTGTACAGCTGATTCTCAAAGAGAAATTGAGTTCGAGTTCACTCTGTCCTTGACCTGGAACTTGTTTGTCTCAAAGCTTTCTCCGTGTACTGGTTTTTATGTCTCTCAGACCAAGCGCTTGTGTGACATTTATCAATCGAAACATTAAGTAAGGTGTCTTAATATAAATCATTTCATCTTTTACTTTGATGATATTTTGTTTTGTTACACAACAATAATAAATATCTCATTAAAGTTTAGATCTCACCATATGAATGAAAGACAATCTGTCTTTACTAATTGTAATAATATAGATGGCACTTGATTACCTTTTGAACGGCGCACAAACACAGCTACGGAGAACACGGTGGATAACCCACGTGACTTTTGGGACACGTTAAAGTCGTAAAATCGTCGACTTCAATGTAGGCCTATGTTTTGTTTTATTTCCCAACTAATACTCTTTGGAGTTTGACAAAACAAAGTGCACCGTACGTGCCTTTAAAAGAACAATTCCCGGTTCTGACTCACTTTACTCTGAATCCCATTTTTTTTAAAATATTCAAGCGAAAGCACGAAAAATCCCACGTTTTCTCTTTTTGCCACAAGTATTTCTATCATGCTATAATACATACATTTTTTTCTTTTACTAATACCCATTTGGTTGAAAGCATATTTCAAATTGTAGCAATCTAAATTGCCCTAATTTATGATATACCCGGAAATATTTGCAAAACACAGAAGAATATGCTCATCCTTGACATTGGAAGCAGCAATATCAGATTGATTTGTCAATAACAAAGAAAAAGAATAGAATCTGCCAAGCATGTCGTCATTTCAATATCAAAACCCCCAATTTTTCAAGCTAAAGTTACGGGGTTTGATCTCACACAGACGTATTGTAGATAGCGAAAAGAAACAGCAATTTCTCATGAACCTCAATTCTGAAACTTAACAAGCAATAAGGGTTACAGGAAAAAATGAATGATGCAGAAATTCATTGCCAAGGCGAAAAAAAGTTAAGGTGCTTGAATGTGTTAAATTTGACGTAAAATTTAATTTTACAACTTCTTCACGAAATTTGTCATTCAAGATTTTTCTCATGGGATTTAACGTTGTAATTAAAGCTATCGTCTATGATGTAACGTGTCCCATTTTTGCTAAACTCGCGTATTGACAAATCTTTGACCTATGGCATCTGTTAATCCATTACCAAACGACACAATTTTGGACTGTCCCAATTTGAAAGGTGTTGCAGAAGACAATTTCAAGTGCTTTACATTTTACATTTTCATGTATTTTTGTTTAGAAAACATCGTGGGAAATGAAGAAATTGCTTGTCACAAGCAATTTCTTCATTTTCCACAATGTTTTCCAAAGCATTTTTCTTAGTGGCGTCAAAGGTGTCAATGTTTGGTAATGAGTTAACCTTTCCTAGAAATCTTGAATTCCGATTGCGGTCCATATCTGTGGTGTCCTTGGTCAAGGTGTAGAATAACGGATTGCCAATCAAAATGTCAAGAGTTCGATCCTCCAGTCTCCAACAGATGATGATCAAGAACTTTCTTGGGAATTCTGTACAAAAACTTATTGGGTTAAAAATAGAGGCTGCAAACTTAGAGCTTTTTTAAATCTTTTTCTAATCTTTCCCTTTACTGTAACCTATTTAGCGCCTTGCAGTGCTACTTGTACGTTAACCCTTCCCCAAACATCAAATATTTGGATTGGTCCAATTTCAAAATTGCTTCAACGCTGAAAATATTGAGACAAAGGGAGATGAAAGGAAAATGCTGATCATTAGCATTTCCTTCCTTTGTCTCTTGTTTTTATAATATAATGTCTCTTCGGTTAAGAACATCCAATTAATTTGTTGTTCTGGAAAATGTTAATGTTAACTCTTTCGTAAGACTCAGATGTCAGCAACCATCACTTTTGTTCATGTTTTCGTCCGCTGACGCCTTTGTAAACCGATTATGCAAAAATGGTACATTTTGTAAGGAAGGCCACAGTAGCCATCTTTAAGTATGTACTTTTGCACACGCTTCCTCTTTCAGCCACGTGACATAACAATAGAATACATGGCAATAATGTTATAACATAGGGCAGATTGAACAAAGAGGGTTAGCTTGACGGCAATTTCTTGCGGAACAGACCATTATATTTGACCTTTACCTTAGATACTGGTATAGACTTTGGTATCTAAAACAGGTAATGTCACAGGACTAAACATGTAAAATGCACAGCTAGCAATTTAATATTTACTTTTTACTGTCAGGCCAAACATGACCTTGTTAGAAGTCCACAAAAATATATTCCAAGAAACAAATCAGACTTGTCAACTATCAACAAGACAACAACTAAATGTTTCATTAGGCATGTAGGTAGATGGGAAAAAACAAAATATATAGATCCATAAATTACCATGGAATGAAAAGTTATCAACCCTAGTCAATCTGCGCTGTCCGCGCAGATTGACTAGGGTCGATACTTTTTCACACTACACAGAAGAAGAAGAAGAAGAAGAAGAACATTTTATTAGACAAGTACTGGTTGTACATAGTCGTTAACACATGTTTATACAAATGACAAGGTCAAATTCCACACATACTAACATACGCACACATACACGCACCTATAAACACACATTCTCACACGCACTCACATTTACAAACTCTAACTCGCATCTACATCTTATTCTCACTGTCTCAATTCGTTTAACAACATAATTATGAGGATGACAAATATTACAATATACATCAACATAAGCGAAAACAGTATCATAAACAAAAAATGGGTTCGGTTTCAATTTTGATTATAGAGAGTATTAAATCTTTCCTCAAATGCTAATCTTACATACTGAGCTAAATTTAATAATGAATCTTTATTAAGTTCCGAGAAAAGGCGTATCAATTTGAACATACTTGGTTTATCAAAATATGATTTATCAATATAAGTCTTTCTAATTTTGGTGAATTTTTTACACTTAAACATAAAATGAAATTCGTCTTCTATTTCCCCACTGTTACAAAGTAAGCAAATTCTGTCATTTCTTGGTAATCTGTTATTCGAGAATCTATCCGTCTGTATTCGTAATGAGTGAGCTGATATTCGAAGTCTGCAAACATAAGGTCTTAGTGAAAAAGGAAGTAAATCTAGGTACTCTTCTAATCCAAATGCCGACTTGATATTTTTATAAAGAGATAAAACCTTGCTTTCCCTAATGTTTGCTTCCCATTCTTGTTTAAAACAATCTATCATTTTCTGTTTAAATTTGAATAAAAATAAATCTTTGTTATATGAACTTGGGTTCTGAAATACATCAGAGTACCCGTAATTATCTAGAATTGATTTAACATTAGAGACCCAGTTTTTCCTACCATTACTAACGTCATGTAGTGATTGATGATAAACACTTGAAAGAATAACATTGTCAGTGCTTAACACTTTAAACCAGTATTTAATTATATTAAAGTATCTGCTAATATACAGTGGATAACGACCAAGTTCTCCATAAATTGCCATTGAACTTGTACTTGCTCGAACTTGAAGAATACGCTTACAAAATTTTAGGTGAATTCTTTCAATCACTTTTGACTTACTAAATCCCCAAGTCTCACTTGAGTAATTTAAAATAGATCCAACAAATGCGTCAAAAAGCTGACATAGTATACTCGTTTTCAATTTATATTTTCTGCAATTATTAAGTAAGACATTCAATGCTTTAAGACCTTTACCAGACAGATATTCTTGGTTAAGAGAGAAATTACCAGTATAGTGAAAAATTGTTCCTAGGTAATTAAAATTGTCAACTGACTCTACATTTTGACCATTAAGTGTCCATTTTTCGTTATCCAATAACTTTCCTCTTTTCCTAAAGACCATAGTTTTAGTTTTCTCTACGTTAATTTCGAGACACCATTTGCGACAATAATCTGATAAATTATCTAAGTTGGTTTGTAATTCTGCAGGTGATTTGCCAAATAATACCATATCGTCAGCGAACAATAAAATAATGATTTTAACAAGACCAATGTCAATACCTGATTCAGTATTATTTTGCAAAAAAAGTTCTAGGTCCTCTAAGAAAAGCGACACAAGAATCGGTGACATTGTCTCCCCTTGTCTCAACCCAGTCGCGAAATCGATAAAATCTGATACCTCGTTTTTATTTCGAACACAAGAACTAACTTTATTATACATATCTTTTAAAATACAGAGTAATTTCCCTTGCACGCCGCATTTGTATAACTTTAACCACAGTGCATTTCTATTGATAGAATCGAAACATTTTTGTAAGTCAATAAACGTACAGTATAGCCTTCTGTTTTCATTCAGAAAATTTTGTACAATGTTCAATAATGCAAAAATTGCGTCTGACGTCGATAATCCTTTTCTGAACCCAAATTGAGCGTCAGAAATTACCGCGTTTTCATCACAAAAATGAGTTATACGATTATTGAGGACAGTTGTAAACAATTTAGAAAGACAACTCAATAAGGTAACACCTCTATAATTATTGACGTCAGTAGTACTACCTTTTTTGTGTATGGGCACTATAATGCCTTCTGTCCATTTATCTGGGAAAACGCCAGAATCAAAAATAGAATTGAAAATATCGCAAAGATGTGACGATAAAATGTCAAAACTTTCAATTAAAAACTCATTCATTATATTATCCCCTCCCGTAGCTTTCCCTCTTTTTAATGAACTAAGAGCTTTTTGTATTTCAGATGGAGTTATCCGTGAATTAAGTTCCTCAAATAAGCTATCTTCTATATTAAAGTCATGACTGTTACAAAATTCGTCTGCCTCCTGGTTGCTAGTAGTAAATACATTTGATCCCAATAATGAAAAATACTCTTTGAAATCGTTTGTTGAAATTGGAGAACCTTTTGCTTTTTTATTCTTAAAATAATTCCAAAATTGTTTGGGTCTACTCTTCTTCATGTATCAAATTTCTGCAATTCTTTTATTTTCAAATTCTCGTTTTTTCCTTTTACATAAAAGTTTATAATCTTTTTTTAATTTACAAAAACGTTGTCTATTATAATCCGAACTGTCAACTTGAAAGTTATGCAAAGCGTTAAAATACGACCTGTGTGCTCTACGACACTCGCTATCAAACCAATCCGCGTCTTTAGAAAGCTGGTTTTCAGTAAAATCATGAGATGTTAAGCTATTATTAAAACGTGCTCTGCTAAATAGACGACCCGCACTTTCGTTCATTAAATTAGAAAACCTATTAATTGATTGATTTATAGAATCTCTAGAATTAACATCAATATTCATAACTAAATCGTTAAATTCTGGTAACCTCTCGATTAGACCCGATCTAAACTTGTCACGATATTTGTCGTCCCATCTGTAAATGAACTCTTGCGATGATTCGCAATTTTCATTGACAATGGTACATTTTAATTTAAAAGACAGTGTTGCATGATCACTATAGGAAGTAAAAGGTCCAACCGAGAAGTCACAAATAGAACTAAAAGCATCATGTTTAACTAACAAATAATCTATAACCGTTGCGCTGTTATAATTAATATAAGTAAAATTTCCGTCATGATCTTTGAACAGTCTACCGTTTGCCAAACGCATGCCGGTAGATCGACAAAGATCAATCAAGCGAGCGCCAAAACCATTACAAACACGATCCTTAGTGGACCGCGGCATGTCAAAATCTGGCATATAATCAACGTCATCAATACAAGGGTTAATACTGTCAAAAATAATATAGTCATGTTTCTCTCCTACTCTACTGTTCCAGTCACCAACAATATAGATAAAACCTTGATTCTCAAACACTGATATGTCGTTCTCTAATAAACTAAATAAATCCTCATTCACATAATTGTACGCGGGTGAATTCTCACCCCATACATACACGCCACAAATAAAAGCGTCTTGTTCTAGATTGAAAAACTTATGATCTAATTTAATCCAAACAATAGTGTCAAAATGATTACGGACAATTTGAATACCGTCATGTAAATGATGCTTATAATACAGTGCTACACCTCCGCTATTCCTTCTCGCTTTTCTGTTTTGAAATTTACGAAAAAAGTTATATGAATTGAAACCACTTATGTCTATGTTGCTATCTTTACTACACCATGTCTCGAACAAAAAAACTATGTCATGTTTAGAAATTAAAGAAACAAACTCATTTGACTGCTTTTTATCTGCCGTCAACCCATTCACATTCCACGAGAGAACGCTGATATCATCCCCCGCGTCCCGCTAGTCGACGTTAACTGGTTTCCCATCAACGTACAGTGTATCATACGATACCCAAGCTTTCTTCTCTTGTTGTTCGTATTGTTTTGCTTTAATAAACAGTTTTTTCCTTTTTTGCACAGAAGGTCCTGTTTAGCGTGACGGATCACACATGTACAACCCAAATCACAATCCGGTCAGTATCTATGATGTTCTAAAAATAGTTCTTCATTATTTATAGAAGCACTTTGAGTGTTGGAATTTACATAATTAGGATGAACTTAGTATATTTAAAAGACAATTAAGGATCCAAGGAGGCTTCGAATGCTATGTACAAGGGTTTAATTTTCAAATACTGGTTCATTTATATAATTGATTATGATCCTTAGAAAAAATATAATGGAAAAGGACCCGTATAGTAAACATTTTACGACCACGTCTTTGTGTGAATTGTGTAACAAAACCTTTGATTGCGAAAGAAATCAGATTGGGCCAATCAGGTTCGTTTTTACAAGTAGGCCTAATTACGCAAAATATAATCGCACGATCGTTGATATTACGGGTCTCAGGATCTGGAAAAGGGTATATTTTGAGGTTTTTGAGCCCAACATGGTTCCTTAGGCTAACGATTATCGATCAAACCATTGACCGGAGCCAAGAGAACAGCGTGAAACCTGAGCCACGTTCTTTAGAGCGAGATTTCTTAAGATTTCTTAAGGTGTTTTGGATAAAGCGTTTTTAAGTCCGAGTGTTTGACTGAGCTGTTCCGAATGCTCCATATTTATACAAATGACGTCATCATGACGTCATTTGTATAAAGTATGGATCATTCGGAACACCGAATTATGGAGTGTTCGGAACTACTCGGTCAAATCTCTTTTATATTATTAGTACAGAGTTGACCGAGGGGTTCCGCACGAAGTATAGGATAATTGTGCCTCCCATTGGGCGTCTTAAAAATCTTTCTCTAAAGAACGCTTTATCCTAAAATATCTTAAGAAATCTCAAGAAATCTCGCTCTAAAGAACGCACCTCTGTTTTAAGTACTGCACTTGGACACAGGTTGATCCTGTAACATGTATGTCTAAAAGGCTATAATGGACCTTTTTGCAGATCCGGGCACAATAATTACAGTTGAATGAGAATTTGAATAAATGTATGCTTTTGTGTCCTAGCAAGGACAATCTGTTTTGGTGTTCGATAGCAAACAAATGTGTTGGTTTTAAGAGAAACGTTTTATCCTTTGTCAATCGACTAAATTTTGTCTCGTCCTAATTTCCAGATGTTGCAAGCGACACAACGACAATGGCTGAAAGTAAGAAGTCAGTTACGATCGTAAACTGTAAAACAGAAATCCACGAGGGAAAACAGAAAATGCCAGTTACCAACATTTTCTTCTTTTCATTCATTGGTTTCTTATCTGATATTCTAAGGAAACATCATCGACAGGATCTGTTTGAGAAAGGGTTAATGAGTCTATGATAGAAAACTAAACAAAGCAAATGATCTTATGAACTGTCACGTCTATGTCGTTAAGAATTACACGTTAACTGTCTCTCAAACAAGACCTGGTTTAGACGTTCCTAATAGAAAAGGCTTGGGAAAATATTGGGGCAAAAGAAGAAAATGCTGAAAATCAGCAGTTTCTCCTTTTGCCTCAATCTCTTCTGGAATAATACACATACAAATTCCGTTTCTATTAACCAATGTCCAACCGACAAATTTCTTGTCGCTTCAAATTCATAGAAGGAGCTTACGACAACAAATCAAATGTCACCAAGTTGGTGAAATGTGCCCATTATCGAATGAAAGGCGTTATGAAAAAATGGAAAAAATGTTTTATCAGAGCGTTCTTCTATTCTTTTAAAGCTTTCGAAATTGTTTATTTTATGACACCAAAATCAGGCATTTTCGGAAAAGGAAAATATGTCTGTGATTCGAAAGACTTTTCTGGTTGGAAGGGCAAAACTGTTGTAAGTGTACACAATTATGAATTGACTTACAATAATTATGTGCTAAGCAAAAATGTACGAAAGCAATATTAGTTTTAGAGTCTATACTTTGGTTTAAAAGAACTCACGATTCCTAAAATGTCTTGCCAGTAATGTCACTGATGGAAATGTAAATGATTAAAAATCATTTAACCCAAACGAAGCGAGTCTTAAAGTGACATTTCACATTTATTTCATTTTTTAAAAGTGTGTCTTGATGCAAATATTGTTTATTCTAAAGGGTGGAAATACAATCAGTTTTTTTGAAGTTGGTATTTATAAGAGAAAAAATACGCCTTTAAAAATGAGACAGAAATGACAAATTCTATATAAATCTAAACTGTTGTCCACAAGAATTTGTTTAATTTTAGCACAAAAATATATATTTCTCGTAAACTGCTTAATATTTTGTCTTGAAATTTTCAGAATTTTCATAAGAAAATATGCTCTTTCAGATAAAATTTAAGTAAAATTTATGTAAAAATTATTGTGAAATGTCACTTTAAACTTATCCGATTCAAAAGCAGAGTTCTGCAAACCAAATTATATTGAGAATATCGTCACTTTGCAACAAAAATCTCGTATCTGCAGCTTGTTTTAAGCTGCTGATACGATGTTTTCGTTGAAAAGCAGCGGTATGTTGGTATGACAAAATTTAAAGGATTATTATTTGCGATGGACTTTTAAACAGTTAAGCGCGTCAATTCAATAAGGACTCCCCCACGTTTGAGCATAGAAATTAAAGTACATGTATAATAATCATAATTATAGTGAAGTAGCTTTCACGAACAAATAAAGGATCCGTTAAAACATTTTATGTAGCCAAATAATATAGAATCAAATCTAACTTTCACTGATCTCTAATGTTAAAAGTGTGCATTTCAAATGAAATTAATTGCCAAGGACAATACATGATTGTCAATGTATCATAATGTCAATTCAAATAGTTTTACTGAATGATCCGTTGATGTTGTGGCCGCTTAGTCATTTAATAGAAATAGTTTTGGATCCGTCTAAATTCAAAGGTTCAGACTTCAAAATTAATTAGACTCAATACCTCAGAATTGAAATTCTTTGAGAAAGAGTTCAAATATTGAGGAAAGCGGGAAAAATGCTGATCAGCTTCAATTTTCAACGCTTTGGCACTTGGGTGTGCCAAAATGGGTCCATGTTTGGAAAAGGATTGAAATTAAACGTTAATCACATGGGAAATGTGTTTGAATGAAATAATCCTTGTAGTATGTCTATCATTATTTCCTAAAATTTAGTTTATCATTGTTCTTCTTGCCTAAAAATTAAATGTCTTGTACTTTTAAAATAGAAATTCCGTCACTAAAAATGTTGCAGACGACAATTTAAAGTGAATCGAATTTTATGGGGGGGGGGGGGGGTGTCTATCATGGTAGTAAACATTGTGGAAAATGAAGAAATTGCTTGTCACAAGCAATTTCTTCATTTCCCATAATGTTTTCAAATGTAATTGTGTTGTGGGGAGTCAAAAAAGTTATTGTACGGGAATGAGTTAAGCAGAAATCCGACGTATTCAATGCCGCTCTACCGAGTGTTCACTGTGCATGCATGATCTGTGAGATTACCAAGGTCCCTGACCAGACTGATCGGGATCTATGTTGTTTTCTCATCGTTCGTATCCGTATGCAGAAATAAGAAAAATGCTAAATGGATCCTTATCAGACTTTGACAACTTTGCATCTATGTATGTAAAGCCGATCTGAAATCTCGATCGTCTTAAATACCGTAAAAACACTACCAGAGAAAGAAACCAAAAGACCTAAATGGACCATGATTAGGCTGCGCATACATGTAAACACATCGCTGCTTTTCAACAAAAACCTCGTAACTGCAGCTTGAAACAAGCTGCAGATACGAGGTTTTTGTTGAAAAGCGAGGTCATGTTGATCTGAAAACCACGATAGTCCCAAAATGCCATAAGAACCCATTTCTCTCTCTCTCAGTTTTCTCAAATGAATAAGATAAATAAATTGTTTTCTCGTAGATCTGCATGTTGTCGTTAACGTTCACAAATGTCGCAATTACAGCTTATTAAAGCGTATTACGACGTTTTCTTACATTAACAATGATCTACTCTCAATTTTGCCATATTTTGAAATATTCTTCCTGACATGCATGTTTGTGCGCTTGCGTTTTACGTTGCTTGACAAAGTTCTGTGTTCAAATCATACCATATAAAATCTTTCTAGTCGTTCTATTTAAAGAGTTACCATTAATTTTAAATTTGGTCGCTTACAAAAATTATAAAAATGTACTTGCGGTATTTGCGGTCTTTCAGAATTTGT
Source organism: Fragum sueziense (assembly GCA_963680895.1). Taxonomy (NCBI): domain Eukaryota; kingdom Metazoa; phylum Mollusca; class Bivalvia; order Cardiida; family Cardiidae; genus Fragum; species Fragum sueziense. The sequence goes on along the minus strand of OY804609.1, from coordinate 35,629,290 downwards.
AAAGAAATATTTTAAAAACATTGGTAAATGTTTGTTGTTGTAATATCAAATTATTATTATCCTCCACTCTCAAATATTTATCAAAGTCAAGCGCCTATACTTATAAGGTACTCATTTGGATAATCCCGATTAGACGATTCTAATGAGTACACACAACATAGGGTTTAATTAACAAAAACAAACAATAAATGAAATGATATATCGCTGATGTTCAACAAAACCCTTGTAACTGTTGCTTAGAACAAGCTGAAGTTACGATCTTTCTGTTCAAAAGCGACGATATTCATCATGAAAGTCATTACCCTCATCTGTCTGTAGCTCTGTCAGATCAGTCTTTGCAGACGTCATATATTTCTGTATGACGTCGTAAACTTTTGACTTTTACCGAAACGTCACGGAATAGAAGAAATCGGCTCTTGCCAAAGACGAATGTTAACGCATTTACCCGAAAGAATTCGAAGTCATGTGAAGCCAAATTACGGGCCTGGTGATTTTACCTACGCGATAAAAGTATTAAACTGGTTCTATTCAAAAGTAGTTGCAAACGATGAAATGTGAAATTTGTTGGTATTATGTAATTCAAATGACCTGGCGCAGGGTAAACTTTTATTATCATGAATAACGAGCTTCAGATGTTTCGTAGAAATACACACATGTAGTTCGCTTATATTTTTGCATTATTTACATTTCTATAGATTTAAAAAATGACCAATTTGCCAAATATGAACATATCTTGCTTAAAGATCAGTGCTTAGAACAAGCTGAAGTTACGATCTTTCTGTTCAAAAGCGACGATATTCATCATGAAAGTCATTACCCTCATCTGTCTGTAGCTCTGTCAGATCAGTCTTTGCAGTCTATGCTTTTTTAATATAATTATCCCATTACCTCACAGGGACGCCTTTTGACGCCAAACGAGATAAAGGCTTTGGAAAACATTGTGAAAAATGAAGAAATTGCTTGTGACAAGCAATTTCTTCATTTCCCACAATGTTTTCTACCCCAGAAGAAGTAAAATTTTGAAATTTCATCACTTTGAAATTGTCGTCTGCAATTTCTTTAAATTTGGACAGGCTTAATATTTTGTCGTCTGGTAATGGGTTAAAAATACTCTAGCATGACCTTGTAGTCAGTGAAAATTATTATCATGATTGTCTGGAAACTGCTGTTAACCCATTACTAGATGGCAAAATTCAAGACTGGTCCAAATTCAAAGATGATACAGACGACAATTTCAAGTGAATGAAATGTAAAAAAGGTATTTTGGGATGGAAAACAATGTATAAAATGAAGAAATTACATGTCGCAAGCAATTTCTTCATTTTACCCAATGTTGTCCTAAGCTTTTATATTGTGGGGATGTCAAAAGGCGTCACTCTGAGGTAATGGCTTAAATAATATTAGCACAGGCTAAGTCGAAACTTTTCGGAATTCTTACATACCGGTACATGTACCATGTTAGTCCGTGACAAATTTATCAGTGTCTAAAAACTGCATCAGAGCGCATGAGATAACTGAAAAATGTGACACTTTAATTCAAATGAAATTAAAGAAATTGTCATTCAAAACGATTCCCATAGCAGCGTTAAATTTAACATTTCCCTGTACAAACAGTTTATTACATTTTAAGTTTTAACCCGTCTTAATACCGAAAAGTGTAGGCCTAACGGCCTGGTCGCATACATGATTCAACGTCCACATCAAGACCGGAGCATACACAGGGTTAGAGTGGTTACCTCTGATACTATTTCTTATTTAAAAATACACGAAATGGTATCAAGGAGGATGTCTCTTTGATTAACTCAGAGACAACAGGAGTTTCGTGTACATGTATTTTGTTCTCAGTAGGATCTCAGTTTAACCCTGTCCCAAACAAGACCTGCTTTTGACGTCCTCAATAAAAATTGCTTGGGAAAACATTGAGACAAAAGAAGAAACTGCTGAGAACCAGCAGTTTCTCCTTTTGCCTCAATATTTTCTGAGCTATTTGTACACAAATCCAATCTTTATCAACATCCAATTTGTCATCTCCTGCAGATTTTGAATTGAACCTTCCTAACATTTTGCTGTTTGGGAAAGGGTTAAGGGATCGTGTTCGCAGCCGAATGTATAATACGAGTTAACCCGCATAAATTCGGATACGTAACGAATGTTAACGACGTATCATGAAAAATTCTACAGTCGCTCGAATCTCAATTGGGATGGACACCCTTAAACAGATTTTAAAACTAATTAAATTTAATTTTAGTGAATTGTACTGAAAAATGAAAGATGAATTATCTTTAGTGTGTCGAGATTTGTATCATGTAATTTCGTGCACTTTTTGCAAGTGCAATTATTTTAAAATCTACCTAACCCTTTCCAAAACAATATCCAGTGTTGGCGTACTTTTTTTTATAAACGCTCAAGCGAAATGATTAAGAAAAAGAAGAAAATGCAGATAGAATAATCATTTCTCCTTTTGCTTCTACATTTAATTAGCTACATTTTAGCCACATAGTATTAAAAATCATATCTTTATAACGTCTTTTGTGTCGTCCATAGCTGTTTTCAAATTCACACCATAAATGAGCCGGGATCTGGAAAAACGTCCCTTATGGCATTTTTTTCAAAATTGAGTTTCAAGATCAGCCTGTTGTGAAATGGAATCCAATTTGCATCAGTGCTGCTCTTTTTAAAATACTACAGGTCACGAAGAAGCTATTGGAGAACAATATGGATCCTGATCAGACTGTGCGTATGCACAGGCTGATCTGGATCTATGTTGGGCTCAAAAGCCTTAAGGGACGTTTTTCCAGATCCTGGCTCAAATAGTTTTGTTATATGGGGACGGGTTCAACCTCCCTCGATATCTAGAAATTGAATAAACTTTAAACCTTTCCCAAACAAAACCAGGCCCCGGTTTCTCATAAAAAAATCTTAAGTACGTTCTCAGGCTCAAATCTGAGCACCGTGCTCAAATCGCACGAAATCCACGTGAGCTTCAATCGAATACCCTTCAACGTTGGAGAGTATTCCTCTGAAGTTGAGCATGTTCTCATAAGAAAGTACTTAAGTTTTTTCGAGAAACCGGGGCCTGTTTAGACGTCCCAAATAGAAAAGGCTTCTACAGGAATGATATTGAGAGAAAAGAAAAAAACCGCTGGTGACAAGCATTTTCTGCTTTTGCCTCAATATTTTATGGTGTGTTTTCTTTTTAAACAAATCATTTTTTATCAGAATCCAATTAAAATTTTGATGTCTGCAAAGGCTTTGAAATTTTAACCCCCTCCCCCCTCCCCCCTCCCCCACCGCTCCTCTAAAATCTTGTTTGGATTAAAGGGACCCATGCTAGATATTTCAGGCATCAGAGCAATGCATGCAACTTTGTCCGGCAAGTAGATTTTGAAATAGGAAAAAAATGCATCATTAAAGTGACACGTCAAATTTAGTTATTTAAGAAAATGTAGAACGAAATTTCACTGATTGAAACAGGCACTTTATTGTGAAACTGGATATTAACGATCAGAAGGGGCTTAGTTTAATTTAACCTTAAGTTTCTGCTTCTAGAATTTTGTACTTTTCTTAAAATTCTCAAAACATGATTTTACCGAAAATCTTCTTACTAGTTAAAGGGCCATAAATACCAATTACCAGATGTATAGAAAATAGGCTAGTCCAAATTCAAAGATGTTGCAGATGACAATTTCAAGAGAATAGATCTTAACGTATTTTGGTCTAATTAGTAGAAAACATTGTGGGCAAAAAATAAATCGCTTGTCACAAGCCATCTATTTATTTTCTACGGTGATTTCTAAAGTGACTATGCATAAATGGTTTAACTAAATATCGTAATTGTAACACTATTTGTATTGGGGTAACAATTATTCTTCAACTGGTTTGTATACCAATGAAGGAATTTGAATTTAAAAATATGTCCACAATTCGACTTATCATAAATTATATTATACAAAAAAGAACAATACGATTGTTATTTCCATTGTAGGGAGAATGGTTTACAACTTGTACAAGCATTATCCTCGAGATATTTTTTGGACTTTACTAGAGACAACTTTTCCTTTTCCTATAACGTTTTTATTTGCACAGTTGTTTTCAAACTTAACCCGGTTGATGACTTGTCGTCCGGTTAAGGGCTAAATACATTTACCTTTTCCCACACAAGACATAGTTTTGGCGTTTATAAAAGAAATAGATTGGAAAAACATTGAAGCAAATAAAGAAAATGCTGGTAAACCAGCATTTTCTCCTTTTGCTTCAACATTTTCTGTTCTATATTGTTAATAAAATCTGTCATCGTTGTCATCTTTTATTGTCGTCTGCAATAGCTATGATTTTTTTCTAAGCTTACACGTACGAAGACGTCAAAACATTTTGAAGTTGTATAGGAAAGGGTTTAACTCGGAATATATCCTAAAACATTAATGACTTGAGTGGAATGTCTTGAACATTTTCCTTAAGCAAAACAAAATATTGCGTCTTTCAAAGCACACAAAAGCAAATAATTCATTTTTTTATATTCTTTATAACTTGAAAAAAGAATTAAGTCATTTCCAGTATATATCAATTATTGAACGGGAAGATTGTTGCTAAGAAATGTGTCCTTTTCCCTCAATGATCTAAAAAGCTTTCTATGGTATAATTAACCCGATTTCCTTTTTAAAGGGGTAAAGAGCTTCGTGTGCAACTCATGCGCATTACTTCAACACGTAAACAAAATACCCTTTGAAACTAAATCTAAGCAGAATCGACAATTCAAATTAGAGTAGAAGACTCATAATGAAAAACACCACTTTCTAGCCATACGAAATGCATGAAATTACACACACTTGTAAATACACTTCACATAGGTTGATTCACCGTGTCGGATTTCAAGATCATGCTTCAAGAAGAAATTATTTTACAAATATCATTTTACTCTATATTCATGTGCAAGGGAGGTAATTTTAAACATTTTTGTCAAATATTTCCATAAGTATGAATTCAAAATTCTAAACCGTACAAAATGCTTATGTTTATATTTGGAATGGAAATGTAATACAGTTTAAGAATTACTGGCATTTTTCAAATTTCGCCGGTGGCTCTTTGGTGTTAATTATGGGTCTTCTACCTTAATACAGTAGGAATTCGTTATGTCAATGTGAACGTCGTTTTACTTTGAGATATCTGGAGTTCAGCCCATTTCTATTTTATGTCAAGTATTTGGCTCATCAAATATTATCGTGATTGAAACATAATAGGAAAATGAAAGAAAGCGCTGAAAATATTCTTGTCTACCTTCTTTTGTATTCATTGATGAGGACGAGACTAAAATTTAGTCTTTTTAAAAATTTTAGGTCCGAATTAAGCAGAAAATCAGCTTAACAGATGCCGAGATAACGAGTGTCTACTGTACTTTTTATATCATACTATTAACCATTTCCCAAACGACATTATTTTGGACTGTTCCAATTCGAAAGGTGTTGCAGACGACAATTTTGATTTTTTTTTCTTTGAAGTCGATAAAGAGAGGATTGATGTAAAATATAGCACAGAAAATATTGAAACAAAAGGAGAAACTGCTGGTTATCAGCAGTTTCGTCTTTTGTCTCAATGTTTTCAAAAACCTTTTCTGATAGGGACGTCAAAAGCAGGCCTTGTTTTGGAAAAGGGTTAAGTCAATTTATCATCACCATCTTAGCCTATGATTTCCCAAGATTTGTTATAAACCGAAAATAATTGATAGGAACAAAAATTTAGGTTTTTTTTTTTTCGTAGACTCATATCCCTCCTTTTTCGACATTTCCGAATGATGGAACTACGATTTACATTACAAACTTTTCTATCATTTCTTCATGGTATTTGTTGTTTCAATTAATCGATGTTTTCAATGCAAATTAAATCAGTTGCCAATTAAAAAGAACATATTAAATATCGGCTAGACAAGCAATATTCTTAACAGAGCCCAAAATTATACTGTAAGAGATTGTTATATAAAAGGACAAAAAAGTGTATCTTATGAGAGACAGACTTCCAAACTTGTACAAAAAAGCAGAAAAAATGAAATTAATCGAATTTCAAATCTCTCGGCTTGCTATAGGGCGAAAAGAAATTGAAGTCAACATACGATATCTAAATGTCCGTCATGAAAATCACACGACTTCAAAAAATTACCTACTAGTTAATAATTATACTTAAAGGCTTTCTTTAAATTTTGTTTCGATTTCATTTTACAGATATATGCGTTTGAATGATTTCAGATTAAAATCTAAAACATCATGCGGTATATAAGAAATTACTGGTTACAAATATGAACATATCAGAGATCTAATTCCGAGAAATAAATATAAAACAAAATTTTACTCACAGTTTTCAGTTGTTACTTCAATATAAATTAATTTAAATGCCTTTAGGGTCGTTCAAAGCATGTCATTTCATTTCCACAATACAACAAAAAGGACTCAATATATCGCCACGACGTGCCCACCAGAAAAGGTGTTTCCCAATCAGCATCACGTGACTAATGACGTCACAGCGATTGTCGATGCTAATTGGATAAAGGGAAATGGCGACCACAAACTACTATACGCCTCGAGTAACAAAGCTATTTGCGCTTTTAGATATCATTATGGAACATATTTAAGACTATATATGTCGCGCCACGAGAAAACATTGTTTATTGGATCTTAACCCTTTCCCAAACTACAAAATTTTAGGGTGATCGACTTCAAAAACTGCCACTAATGACAAAATGGATGTTATTAAAGATATGATTTGTGTAAAATATGGCATAGAAAATATTGAGACAAAAGGAGAAACTGCTGGTTATCAGCAGTTTCTTCTTTTGTTTCAATGTTTTCTCAAGCCTTTTCTATTAGAGACGTCAAAACCAGGTCTTGTTTGGGAAAGGGTTAAGTGAATGATTGATTTTTCCGTGTATCAACCAGACCGCCGTTATAAATATTTCATGTGTATCGCTAAACGTTCGACAGTTGGTGCTCATAACCATACATGTCTATCAAATTACTATCATGCTAAAACACAATAACAATGGATTCGAGAATAAAAATGTTCAGCTTATAATGAAAAAAACAACAACAAAGAAAACTGGTACATCTACAAAAATATTTCCCTTTGTTTATTTGTTTGTCTATGTTTCCAAAGTTGGCGCACAGTGTTCCCCAGAGGATAATTTTCCCTTTGATGAGTACCATCATGACATGTACTACAAGTATTGAAACAAAAGCATCAGGCAGCCATGTCTGAATAAAAGATACTCAAATTTTATTGTCGTTACTTGGAGCCAATGAGATGTCATGTTTATACTATCGCTGTCGAGGTATTGTCCAGCAAGATTAACCCGGGATATCTGCATTATGTGATGATCCCATTTCGACAATGTTTTGTCAAGACGCTCAATTAACAGACTTTGCACACGAAAATTAAGTTGTCCCTGGGAGGACAATACAATGTACACTCAGTTGGGTAAACTTTTTTCCTCTTCCATAATATTTATCTATATATTAGTAATAAATTTATATACCTAATTTATTGCTTGATATTATTTTGACATCACATGAAGCTCCAAAGAACCCCGTTTCGTTGTGGTCAGACACATATTATTACATTTGCGTATTTTGCGAGCTGATTTGCCCACCCAATCGATGGAAATATTTGACGAACAGTTTCCCCCGCTTTATTGCTCACAATTACTTGGACATTGTTTTCCACCAAATGCCCCGTATCGACTTGTTAACAATTAGAGCTAAATTTATTATTTTCGCTAGCTTTTCTTTTTGAACGCTATCATTATGTACATGAATTATATTTTCCGGACATTTCATTAATTGTCGTTAGACTATAATTTGATTGTGTCACGCCAAAATGTGTCTTAATTGGCTGATAAGTCTATGCAAAATGCGCAGAATCTTGGCAAGACATTAACGATTATTATTATTATCTATATTATGGCAATTTATCGTCGATTTAATACAAGTATGATCAGTTTCAATAAGACATGATACTGATATTCTGATTCATATTCTCTGACATTCATACGTATTCCTCTTCCGAATAAAATCTAAATTCTACAACTATGATGTGCACGACTTTGCAAAATGCCAAGAAAAAACATAATATGTGCTAATAATTAGCACTTGGCTTTTACCCTCGTTGTCCTGAAATTTTACACTCGTAAATGCCGATATCTTAATCATCTGCAGACTAACTGCTTCCAATTGAATCTATATATGTAAGCATAATTTTGTGATTTTGATTTTGAAAGGGCTAACACTTGTGAAGTTTTGACAAATTCCCTTTTGCCGTTACACAGCTAAATAACAGGTACTATTTTCGTATTTTTTCTGGTACAATAAGGAGAGATGACCTTAACATTGAAACAAATTTTACGAAAACTTAACCGAGAAATTATGCAAAATGCTAGTAAAATACTATAAAAGAAATGTTGTAGGTGGAATGGGTTCAGTGATTTCGTGTGAAGAATTATGATGAAGACAGAATTATTGTTAAAGGTGTCTTTTAGAATGCGGTATTTAAATGCGGTAATTTCTAGATACTTTTTTCGATTTAAGTCCAAATTAGTATTTCGAATATTGAAAGGGTGTTGTTCGTGTAGTTCCACGTAGGCTACATGTATACCGTTGTAGCTTGTCATTTCAAAAATAAAAAGTTATCAGGGACATCATAATTATGTTTTCGACATCGCCCGAAATATTCTGACATTTCCTGCACTTTTGTATATCACTATTGGTGACAAACAATATCTTCATTTCCCACAATATTTTCTAGCCCAAAACACCATAAAATCGAAAAAACTTCATTCACTTGAAGTTGTCTCGAGTATTGTTTCTGTCTGATAAGGGGTTAAATGATTCCAGAAAATGAATATTAACGTTACAAACGTGGAGTAAATCATTGCAATTACTCAAGCAATAACTCAGATGACATTTCTACGTCATTCATGAGTTAGTTAGGTGGGGATGATTTAATTAATCTTTTGTGGACAAACGAAGCGAAATAAGATTGACCGGTCCTCAATTAATTGGTGACAATCTGCTTCATTTTGAAGTACAAATTGTCGGTGTACCTCTAAACCCGCGTAACTACAGCTTGACTGAAGCTGTCGTTAAGAGGTTCTATAATAATACCAACGATTATCTATAGTGTGTCATAAGTACTATATACAAGATTCCAAGTTTCCAAGTTTGACAACAAAATATATGGAATAATCCTAACTGGAAAGACATGTCTGACGAAAGATAAAGGTGACATTCCTGCCAAATGGACCCCACTCTATCACTCACACACACAACCTCAATCACACCATCAATTACACTTAGACCCTCTCTCAAACGTTCACTCTCTTTCACTCTCATTCACATCTACCCTCCAAGGGCGGATCAAGGATTCTTTCCAGGGGGGTCCAAGCCCAAGATTCCAAAGACCCCCCTCTAGATCCGCCCATGCCCTCACTCGCAACCTCACTCTCACGTCTTCACTCACACCCTCATCCTCACCTCCTCCAGCCCCATCCCACACCTTCACCTAGGTACTCATTCACACCCTAAAGCACCCATTCAGTCATTATTCATCTCGCTCATTCAAACGCAACCTCATTTACCCAACCACTCACAAAGTGTGTCACACACTGACAATTAATTGTATTTTATTATTTTCCCAAAACAATACACGTTTAGACGGTGGGAACTGTTGTGGATAGATGAAAATCATACACGTTAAATATAGAGAAAAAATTGTTGAGGTAAAAGGAGCATAATTCCATACTTTATATAGATCTATTTCGGAAAATATTTCGACTGAAGAATGTCAGAAGTAGGCATAGCTTGGGGGTGAAAATAGCACGCCACTCTCACAAAAGCTGTTTTTGCTAGTTGAGAGTTCTTTGTCCACTTTGCTGCTTAGTATGGAACAAAGTAGAGAGAGTAGTACTGAGTGGCGAAAATGCTTACTAGCAACCAAACGATCTCTTTCTATCATGACTGTACTACCATAGCATGATAGATAACTGTGCACATTTCCTTTCTAAGTAACATATTAAATACATTAGATAAATGAATAAAATTTTACAGTTTTGCAAACAGACATTTAGCCTTTCAGTTTCAATAATCGTCAGTTCATTACCACACCGGAACATATCCAAAAAGTTGGTAGGCCTAGCCTTGGTAGAATTTAAGTTCATAAGCCATTTTCGAGCATGGACCTTATTGCTATCGAAGCATGCTTTGAAGTAACGAGGTACATGTAACTGAAATGTCACAAACGCCTCGTATCATGTTTTTCTTGAGATGTTGACCAATAGTGGAGCCAACTAGTCATGTGCTGACGTTGACCTTACGAAACCGTAAATGTCGTCTAAGACACTGCACAAACGTACATTTTCGAATAAATGACGCTTTTTCCTGTTCAATTAAAAAACAGCAAGAAGGTTAACAACAGTTTCGACACAACAAGAGTTGTCCGCAGACAACATAGCTCGCCTATGCGGGAGCTTGTCACAAAAACAGCTAACTTTTCAAAAGTAGGTCAAACTCCAAGGTCAAGGTCACTAGGTCAAAGGTCATGGTCCCAAATGAAAGGTCTTGTCGAGAAGTATCCATGGGTGAAATATCAAAGCTGCATCTCTAATAGTGCCTGAGATATAGACCAGGTTAAAGTTTTTCAAGTGAAGACGCGACGCGACGGGACGGGACGCGACGCCGACACTAGGGTTGTGACATTAGCTCCCCGGACATAAAGTCCGGACTCGCTAAAAATGAAATTCAAGCTCACTTAGGAATAGCGTAGAGCAACAAAACGCTAAAACGAGCAGCACGTTAACGTCGAACGTCCGGCATGTACAGTTTGTGGAATTCGATATTTTTTAACAAGTGTGTCTTAAGGAAACATGCGATAGATATTTCTTGTAAATTTGTAGTCTATTCAAATATCAAAAATAATAAATAAGAAAATAAGTATGCACGGTTGCTTATTTCCGTTAGTATACTACCTCGAGAGCTTACCGGACGAATAGCCGATACTTAGCAAAGTACTATTTGTCCGATACCGAAAGACTAGTGCAGATGGCTAATCGTCCGGTACCGGACAAATAACACTCACATTCGTACGGACTATTCGTCCGATACTGTACAAATGAAGACTTCGTACCATTTAACCATTCATAAGCGGCAATATTTTAATATTCTTCTGGTTGAAACCTATTGCACATTACAAAATGGTTGTTGATAATGATATAATTTGTATACAATAATGCACAGAAAATATTGAGGCAAAATGAGAAAGGATTGATTATCAGCGTTTACTTCTTTTGGCTCAATTGAAGAGGTAGCTTGTCGGGAAAAAGTGCAAGCTGTCGGTGTCCTTAAAGCGAAACTACTCGTGCAAGTCTTGAATGCATCATATTTTCCAGTTATTGCCCTTAGAACGTGCCTCGATCACAATGTTATTTCTCAACCCATTACCGAACGACAAATTTCAGGCGGGTCCAATTTCAAATATGTTGCAGACGACAATTCCAAGTGAAAGAAATTTGATATACTTTTTGTCTTATAGTGTAGAAAACATTGTGGAAAATGAAGAAATTGCTTGTCACAAGCAATTTCTTCATTTTCAACAATGTTTTCCAAAATCATTATCTTGTGGGGAGTAAAAAAGAGTCGGTGTTTGGGAAGGGGATAAACCCTTTACGAAAAAAGGTTTGGTTTTGATGTCCTCAGAAAAAAACGATCGAAAGAAACATTGAGACAAAAGAAGAAGATGCTGTTAATCAGCATTTTTTCTTTCGTCTCAATGTTTTCTTGACTATTATAATTATACACACATCTTATCTTTATTAACATCCATTTTGTCGTCTGTCGCAGCATTTGAGTTGGACCATCCTATGACCTAAAATACGGTCGTTTGGGAAAGAGTTAACCATTTTCCTTATGAAAGGCTGATAACCAGCATTTTCTCAGTTTGTCTTTAAAATATTTCGATGGCTATTTTACATTCAACATTCATTGAATTCAAATAATTTGCTGTTTCGGAAAGGTTTTTACCATTTTAAAAACGAACAAAGCTGAAATATATTGATTAACCCAGACGTCTAATTTTCAGACTGATCCAACTTCAAAGATATTGCAGACGACATTTTAAATTTGTTAAAATTTTAAAATTTTGCAACTTTTATGGAGGAAAACATTGTGGAAAATGAAGAAATTGCTTGTGACAAGCAATTTCTTCATTTTCAACAATGTTGTCCAAAATCATTATCTTGTGCAGCGGCGGATCCAGGATTTCTGTGAGGGGGGTTCGAATATGCAAAAAGGGGGTTCGTTTTCCTAGTTGACTGAATTTCTGCATGAAATTGAAATAATCTGGCTTCAGAGGCGGGTTCGTTTGAACCCCCCCCCCCCCGAACCCCTCTGGATCCGCCACTGTTGTGGAGAGTTCAAAAGAGTCACTATGTGGTGATGGATTAAAGCCAGAATCTGTGTAGGCCTACAGCATATACCAGAAAATATTGCGGACAAAGGAGAAAATCGCTCCTTTTCAACAATTAATAATCTAACCTGCTTATGCATCGTGTTCATGCAAATAATTGTGAATAAAAACATAATGGGAAAAGAAGAAATTGCTCAATTTGAGCAATTTCTTTTTTTCCCATTATGTTTTTATACAGAATTTATTTCACAAGAATGCATTTTTATCACTTTTTGACAAGAAATGTCTACAAATCCCTCTATTTGGTGACCTTTTTGAAGAAGTTAAGCTGTGTGGTGCTTTTGAAGCTGTAGGGGCATAACATTGATTTACATGAAGCTGTAGTGGGACCGATACAGCTTATTGGGCTGGGGAGAACAGTGCCTACAGATAAGAGCTAGCGGTTAATGAGATTGACTTCCTTAAAAAATGCAAAGTTTCGATTGTTGATCAAACCCTGTGTTGTGGGTAGTGTCATAGAATTTGTCATATTTGTCATTCTTATGACCTGTGACCAGTACAACTCGTGCTTGGTTGTCAAAGTTAATGATTAATTGATGTATTTATAATTAGGACAGTTGTATAACTACTATTTGGGCAGTGTATATATATGACGACATGTCTGGAAAGAAGAGAGATAGCCAGGAGGGCTATGTGGTAGTTGAATGCTAAACTTTGAACTTGCAAGATGTGTTTTATTATAAGATAGACTTTGTAAATATTAAACTATACGATCACATGGCTTATTCGTTTCTGTTCGTCATGACTTTACGACAGAGCGATTGATTTGGTGCTCGTGACCACGGACACAACTTTGGGAGGAGAAATGGTTTACCGGTCTACCGAGAAGATGGACAGCAGACAGGCAGCCAAGGTTAGAATTTAACATTGATTTCTCATTCTTAATAGCATGGATAAATCTAATCTTGTGCAACTTTTCCAAAATTTGAATGATCAGATTGCCCAATTAAATCTTGCAAATTATGTGCCAAAATTTTGTGGTGAAACTTCAAAATTCGAAGAATGGATAAGAAGCATTGAAAAAGCGTCAATTATCAATAATCTTTCTCTTTCGGCCCAAAAATTAACTGCATATAAATATAGCGAGGGGAATGTTTCAAATTACATTTCGAGGTGCATTTTGAAAAATCCAAATTGTAGCTGGGAACAATTTAAGAATGAGCTTCATAACATATTTGGCGAAGTAAAGGACACGTTTCATCTGTTTACAAAATTGAAAAATCTAAAACAAAATGAATTTGAAAATATTCAAAATTTCGCCGAAAGAATTCTTTCTTCAACATGCGAGGTATATGAGGGTTTTGATTTAAATTCGGATATTGTCAATTTCCAAATTATCGGCATTTTCATTGATGGAATTTTAGACCAGGAAATAAAATTCAAACTCATTTCAGAAAACCCAAAAACCTTTAAAACGGCTGTAGATTTGGCAGTTAGGGAGCAAAATGCAAAACTTAGATTTAAATTAAGAACAAGATCAGAAAATGAATCGTCAATTGCCGAAATTCCTAAAGTAAAAGAATGTAATCTAGTGCCATTAGGTAACAATACAATGATAGGGCTAGACACAGACTGTGATCAGACATTGTCTAATTCATTGCCACTCAAAAACAATGACATGCGTCAAATAGACAAACCTTTTTATAGTCACAATAAAAATCGACCGCGTGACAGGCCGCCGTATCAAAGGAAGGCTATAGGTGCAATTGAACAAATTAAAAACAATAAAAATCACACTTCATTTGACAGGCTAAGATCAAACAGATATGCAAATTTCAAGAAGAACGCACAATGTCATTTCTGCAGAAAACTTGGGCATTTCATTTCGGAGTGCAAAGAGTACTCAAATTTGAAAGAAAATTTGGATGTTAATAAAAATGTTTCAAAAAACTTGCACAATCTGGTGATCGCGGGATCAGACCATCAGATTTAAATTTGAGAAATATGTCTTACAATTCCCACTTAAGTGAACAACAAGTACCATGTTCTTGTGTTTTAAAACTTGGAAATTCCGTGGTAGTCAGAAGTCTAATAGATACGGGGGCATCTTTCAGTTTGATTAATAAACACATTTACAACAAATTAAATCCAAAACCAGAATTAACACCTTCAAATATATTTCTTAGCAGTGCGTCAGGAGACCAGATTAATGTGTTAGGTTCTGCAAACATTTCTATAAAGATCAACAAGTTAAGAATATCTCACAATTTTATTGTTGCTGATAATTTAAGTAGAAATGTCATTATTGGTAGAGATTTTCTAGCCAAAAACTCATGTAGAATCTTCTTTGATTTGAATGCTATCAGAATTAAAGACCATTTCATACCTTTACAACATGATATTGAAATAGCACAAATTATACGTTTATCAAAAGATGTCGCTCTTGAACCTCAAATGACCTATACTGTTCCTGCAAAGATTAAGAGAAACCCATCTTTAGACATTGACAAAGATTATCTTATTGCTGAAGTAGATAAGGGCTTTATGCATTCTGAACCACACTTAAAAATTTCGTCATCGCTTGTTCGTATAGGCAAGGGTCGCAATTTACTAATTCAAATAACCAATGCTTCAAATAGAATATTCAAATTGCGCCGGGGCACAATTGTAGGAAAATTACAAGGACTAGAAAATTATCACATTGAAAGTCATAAAGAGCGAATAGCAGAATCATGTACAATCAATTCGATAGATTCCTTTTCCTTGGATAAATTGCAAGTACCAGATGAACATAATGACAAAATGAAAAGTTTGGTGAATGATTACCAGGACATATTTTCTCGTCATGAATTTGACATAGGGAAGTTCCCACATTATAAGGTCCCTATTCCTACAGACAACATTAAACCTATCAAAATGAGTCCGTTTAGAATACCTTTTACGGAGCGTGCTGAAATGAGACAGAAATTGCAGGAATTACTAGATGCAAACATTATTACATATAGTAAATCTAGCTATCTTTCTCCTGCTATGCTCGTGTCAAAGAAAGATAAGGGTGATAAAAGATTAGTTCTTGATTTCAGACAATTGAATAAACACATAAAACCTATTGCATTTCCATTACCAAACATCAATGACATACTCAGTTCTCTTAGTGGTTCTAAATATTATTCAACCTTAGATTTAGCTAATAGTTACTTTCAATTAGAAATAAGGGATGAAGACAAGCACAAGACTGCCTTTGGAATTCCTGGAAATTATTTATTTTGCTGGAATCGTCTCCCTCAGGGTTTAAGCTTAAGTAGTGGGGTGTTCCAATCTGTGATGACTGATGTTCTGAAAGGATTACATGATTGTACGTTTGTTTACCTAGACGATATATTGATATTCAGTAATTCCAAAGAAGAACATTTCAAACACATAGAGTTAGTTTTCAATAGGTTAAGATCTAACAACCTTAAACTAAAACTACGTAAATGTCATTTCTTTCAAGACAAAATATCTTACTTAGGCCACACGATTTCGGAAAATGGTATTCAACCTAATGAGTCTAAGGTAGAGGCTTTGAAATCTATGAAAATTCCTTCTTGTGTAAGAGAAGTTAGAAAATTGCTTGGTATGATGGGTTACTATCGTAAATTTATTCCTAATTATGCACAGAAAATTACACCACTGACCAAATTAATTTGTAAAAATAATCATTTCAATTGGGATGTGAACTGTCAAAATTCCTATGATACACTAATATCAGATTTGTCAAAACTGCCAACTCTTTCACACCCTTCTCTTGACAAACAATTTGTGTTATATTGTGACGCGTCAGATATTGGGATGGGATCTGTGCTCACTCAAGATGATAAACCAGTACATTTCTTCAGTCAGGCTTTCACTAGAACGCAAAGGAAATATAGTACAATTTTGAAAGAAGCTTTGTGCATCAGACAATCTTTGAAGAAAATGGATTTCTATCTGCATGGCAATAAATTCCAAATAATGACTGATCATAAGCCGTTGACACAACTTCTCAAAACATCTTTCAATAACAAACTTCTTGACCGCATTGCACTTGACATATCTCAATTCGACTGCGAAATCAAGTACATTCCTGGCTGTCAGAATATTATTTCGGATTACCTATCAAGAGTATGCACTAGTGAAATAACAGATAACACCCCATCAAATGATGTCAATATTATTAATTCACAATCACCATCCTTTGAACCCCTTGAGATTATTCGCACAGCCAAGGCTCCACAGCCACTTCCGCCTATTGAAATACCAAAAATCAATCAATTAGACATGCCTGCTGAACAATTAAAGGATGTTGACTTAGCAAAATTCATTGAAAAAGTAAAAACAAATACTTTGTCCCCTAATGAAACTAGAAGATTCATAATTCAGGACAATATATTATACTTCATCAGTGAGCCCGAAGGTGATAATCCTCGATTAAGAGTATATGTGCCTGATCATTTAAGAAATTTCGTTTTGAATGCTTTCCATGAAATTTCTCATTACGGACATAATAGAATGTTTTCTGCTATTAAACAAAGCTTTTATTGGCCAAATCTTTATCGGGACATTGTTAATTACAACTCCCAGTGTATTGCTTGTCAATCTGTCAATTTGAAAGGTCATAAGAGTCCTATTGCTGACAAGACTCCGCCCCGGGAACTTTTGTTGAGGTTTCAATAGATGTTCTTGGCCCACTAGTGGAATCAGAATCTAAAATGAAATATGTCATTTTGTTCATGGACAATTTATCAGGCTGGCCAGAAGCGGTAGCAACAGAAAAAGTTACGACAGAACATATTATTTCAGCATTTTTCGACCTTATATTTTGGCGTTATGGCAGTCCACTAAAAATCCTGACTGATAATGGATCCGTGTTTGTTTCAAAACAAATGAAAGAATTCCTAAGTTCTATGAATATTGCTCACGTAACTACGAGCCCTTACAGACCGGAGAGTAAGGGAAAAACGAGAGATCCCATGCACAAATTTACAAAATTATTACGAAATTGTGTGCAAATGACCCCTTGCAATGGGACAAACTCTTAGAAACAAGTTTAGGTGGTATACGGTTCGCCATTTCAATTGACAATAAGTACAGCCCCTTCAATATTTTGTTTTCAAAGGAAGTTATTCTACCTATCCACAGCCTTTTAGGAAAGCATCAAAAATATTATGGAGACGAAAACTACAAGCATTTCTTAGAACGTGGCCATGAAGTATTCTGTTCAGCATACCAAAGTATAATTAATGCAACAAGAAAAAGGAATAAACATGCAAATAAAAATAGGTCTGAGACAAACTTCGAAGTAGGAGATGCTGTTTTCTATTCAAACTTCACGAGAAAGAACACAAAATTTGATTCCCCTTGGTCTCCATACTGGGTAATATATCGTATTACTGGTCCAAAGAATGTTATTATTCGAAACCAGCTCAGTAATGCCACATCGACAATTTAAGAAAATGCAATATAACTTCCTGGAAACTCCCAGAAAATAACGAAACTAATGCAAGACCTGTAAGAAACTGCAGATACATAAAAAGGTTCGAATCTCAACAGTCGGGAACAAGTTCCGAGTCCAGTGCTTCTAAATCAAATATGCCCAGAAATAAGAGATATTACACAAAAAGCGAAAGAGACTCGCGTCGTACTAGCTCAAATTCAACCTCTTCAGAAAATTCAGAAGATAATATCAATTTACGAGAATTACAAGCTAGACTTCGAGGAATGCATTATGAAAGATTACATGGTAGGGATACAGATCAGACACAGAAAACTGAGGAAAACCAGCTGTTCTCTTCTGATCTTGATCCAACCCAGTCCGAGATAAAGACAGAAATTAAAGCATCATCTTCAGACAACACAGAGTCCAATATGTCTGTACAAAATTCGGTTGAAAATGACAGTGATTCATGTCACATGCAAATCGACGATGCAGATCAGATTGTAAATTACATATCTAAAGGCGATGAGATTAAGAATTCACAAATTGTTTACGAACCGATTGATCAACAATTGAGTAGGGAATAATGTGAGAAATGTAAGACAATTATTTTCAAAGATGATCCCAGGGAATTCATGCAAAATTCCTTGTAAATATATGTTGTAAATATAATTGAAACAATGAAACATAAGATTGCTCATGTTTAATGCAAAATGACGTAGCGATTGGCTAGAAATCATTACAGATACGTTGATATTGTTTGTACATAATTGAGTGATTGCTCATGTTTAATGCAAAAATAATGTAGCGATTGGCTAGAAATCATAGCAGATACGTTAATAATGTCAGTACACAATTCAGTGATTGCTCATGTTCAATGCAAAAATGATATAGCGAAAGGCTCGAAATCATTACAGATACGTTAATATTGCCAGATCATTGCTGACAGCGATTGTCAGTGCATGTCAAACTAATTTGCTTATTTAGTTTATAATGTTATGCAAAGATGATGTAGTTTTTAGCTTAAAGAGAGAACAATTTATCATTGTACATAGTTCAAATAAGAAGATATTGAAAGTTACGCTTTTGTAAATAAATTAAGCAAACGTTCAAACTATATCAATTCAAATGCAAAAAGTATCTTTAGGACAGATAAGATTAGGATAGAAGAGAATTAAGATTGAAAACATTGAAAAAGAATATATTCAAATTATTAATTCACCCAAATTCACCTACACAAAATTAGGCCTAAATCAGAATATGTTGATTTAATTCAGAATGCATACAGTGACAATTTTTCTGCCTAAAAGTACTTGTTGCACTCCATTTAGATTTATGCCTTGTTTATTAGAATTTGAATGAAGTGTAAATTCAGACCAGTACCAGATCTACCACTTCGAGCCAGTCCTAACCAATTCCGGACCACCAGCTATACATTGGACAGTTCCAGAACAATTTAGCCAGATCTACCATATTGGACAAACGTCAAAATACCTAGTATGTGTAATTATCAGAGGTGGACTATACTCAGTTCCAGAACAATTTCAAGAACTATTGAGCAGAACTATTCTTATTTCCAAACGTCAGATGGATTTATCAAGAGTGGACAATACTAATTATCACATGTAGACTATACTTATTGGACAGATGTCAAATGTCTATTACACACCTGTCAAGTGAACGCATATTAATTGGAGAATAGTATCGATGTCAAACTACCAACCTGGACAGTGAGACTTTATTATACCTGTCTTATGAACACATCTCCTGATGAAAATTCACAGTGTGTTAACACATTTAGATTAAACTCTTTTATTTGAGTGATTATACTAGTATGGACATCACTAGGCTGTTGAAAACAGTTAAAGTCAAGAACTCGGAGAGATACACAATAAAAATGTGTAGAAAGTGGTGGAAGGATTCTTAAGGAGTGCCATACCAGTATACGAATTAATTGGAATAACAATCAACGCTAACTACAGACGCTACACTGGATCCCACAGACGCTACACTGGATCCCACAGACGTTACTCTGGATGCCATAGATGTTACGCTGATACTACGATTGGAATAACTTATATTAAACAAAGACTATTTATTAACATAATGAATTGATTTCATTTAGTTCCGCATTTCCAGAGACTTGTATAACCATAATGACTTATATAATGATTTAATTTATTCATTGGTAAAGATTCTGTTCCTATTGCATTTCTGATAACCCATCTAGTTCTCACTGCTAACACATTATCTAAATGTCTCAGAAATTCATGGTTGTTTGGAAAGGGTTAACTCAATGTTTGTAAGTGTCATTGTTCTATGTTTCAATTAATAACTAATTGCATATTACATAAGGACAAGCATGTTGTAGGTTACGGAGGTGTCATAGAATTTGTCATATTTGTCATTCTTATGACCTGTGACCAGTACAACTCGTGCTTGGTTGTCAAAGTTAATGATTAATTGATGTATTTATAATTAGGACAGTTGTATAACTACTATTTGGGCAGTGTATATATATGACGACATGTCTGGAAAGAAGAGAGATAGCCAGGAGGGCTATGTGGTAGTTGAATGCTAAACTTTGAACTTGCAAGATGTGTTTTATTATAAGATAGACTTTGTAAATATTAAACTATACGATCACATGGCTTATTCGTTTCTGTTCGTCATGACTTTACGACAGTAGGGCATAATAAACTGAGAGGCAAAAGAAAGTATACACTTTTTGTCTTTAAATATCTCTCTTAATTTCCATCATATCGACTCAAAATTTTGTATTTTTTATTTCTACCCAGAAACCAATAATACAGTGTTGATAAATTTCACCTAAAATTGCTTTGATTACCCATACTCCTGGTGCATGCTGATTTAGCAAACTTTGCACGTGCAACTTAGCGGAGCATCAGATATTGCCGTTAATCCGTATTAGGTGTCTTTAATCTTTAGCACAACAAATCACAACGTTAAATTTTCTCTAACATTCTAACCCTATTTTCTGTGGCTGGTAGAAATCGATCAATATGCCACTTTTTCAATTAAGACCCATTTTTCTATGACGCAGTATAATAATGAAAAAACGCGACTCTATATTCACTAAGTCAGGTGACTAGGAACATTCTACGCAGATTTTATCAAAATCCGTCAATAAATTTAGAAGGAGTTATGTCAGATAACCCGTTTGCACCAAGTCCCATTTTGCCATGACACATCGTAACATGGAAAAGCGCTAACAATGTACGCATAGTCATAGCTGATTAGACTTCTTCTGTGAAATTTCCATCAAAATTCGTTCATAAATGCAGGGGATGTGTCAACGTATATGCTTGCATTAATTAAGCGATTAAGTCCCCTTTTTCGATGACGCTGTATGCTGTGGAAAAAACCGTCGCACCGAAAGAAAAGATAGATGGATGGATAGGCTGAGAAGGTTACATCAATAGAAGAATACCTTCGGCGGCGTTTAAAAATCGTACACAATCTATTAATCGGTTTCTCCAAGAACGTGAAAGAACTAGGGTGTATACTTAATTTTGCCTCTCAGTATATTATGCTACTCTTTGGAATCGAGACAATTCCAATGAGTACGGGCTTTAGATAAGAAATTTAGAATGCCTTCACCCCCTCTTATTTTTTGCTCTGAATGGATAGGCCCCCCTACTTAAAAAAGTTCCCATTCGGAACATAAATATTATGGGTAGGCCTATAGGCCCTATGTCTTGATTCTCTGTGGGGAATCACGTGACACAGCTAATTGCAAAAAGTAGGCCTAGATCTATTCAATAATCCACATGCGCGGGTCAAATGGTTTGGCCAGGACACCTGCCCCCGCCCCTCACATTTGTTGAAAAGGATTTCATTCAAGGTTTTTCTTTCATTTGTTTTCATGTGCCAATGCAGTCGCCCCCCCCCCCCCCCTCCACCAATAAAAAACAACAAAATAAACAAAACAAAACAAAAAAACAAACAAACACCACCACCAACAACATGGCAGCCTCGATAGGGCAGTGGTGAGAGCACTGCGCTTGTAACCCGGAGGACCCGGGTTCGAGTCCCACTCAGGGAGGTGTGTCCTTGGGCAAGACACTTAATTGTCAGCGCCTCAGTCTACCCAGCTGTATGGATTGGGTAGCAGTGAGGTAAAACTCACTGCCTCTTCTCTCCCGCATGTATATAAGTTTAAAGTTAGTAAAATCTGTTCAATGTTAATCACTGTAAATGGAGCACTAGTTACATGTAGCTTAGTCAGGGTGTACAACGTTCGAACTGCATTATGGGTAATTTCGGCTCCGCCGTGGGGAATTTTGTTGAAAAATTCCTCGACTCGGGTAAGTGTTTATCAAATATTTCCGCCAATTCACGACCGATTTTGAAAAACTAACGTGGAGTGCCCCCGTCTTAACGAAAGCAATCATCGGATGTTAATGTCACGTCCCTGAACACAGTAATAAAAAAGTTATTGAAGAACGAAATTTGGAAAACGCGTTTTCTGATGGCACCACCGTGGAGAAATTTACCATGTTTTTGAAGAAAACGAGCTAAACAACCATTGTCCGAGTACGAAAGCATGCTGTTTGTTATCAGAACGGGCCTAACTGCGGTCCGCCTGACCATAACCATCAGAAATCTGATTGAAACCGTGAAATTTAAGTAGTTTGCAAAATTGCTCCGCCGTGGAGAGTGCATTAAAAAGCTCCGCCGTGGAGTAAAAACATGTTAAAAGACATACATTGTGCTTTGCCACCGATAGGAAACGGATCGAACCATACAAATTCATCTTTGTATATCACCTATGTATTGCCTTACTTAGATCATGCCTATGTACGTAGTAAGACCGTAAAAATTATACACCATGGTGTCTCAAAAATGCAATCCATTCTTCTAGTGCAACAACTCTATGAATCCTATACCGATTTCCATATTTTCATGTATGAATATGTAAGTACGGGAGACCGGATCTATCTGTTACACGGGGCAAATTGTTACTCCTACAACTGCACGACAATGACCTCACGCACAATGTTCTAACTTTCATGAAATGGTATCTTTTTTCTTTTATTTTACTTTAATATAAACTTCTCAAAAGTCAATCTTGAAGATTTAAATAAAAATGCAAATTATGATTGAAAATCTGATTAACAAAATCGTATGAAAGTAAATTGTCTTTGAAATTTCCATTTGACTCCGTTCACCTGGGTAGCTCATCCTACATTATTAATGTGTTTTCACAGAAAAATGAATCTATGTTTATTTGAAATTGATAGTTTCTACAATTGCCACACTGTTTACCCATGAGATTATCTGAAAGTTCAAAAATGCGAATGGGGCAAGTTGTTGCATATGGTTTTGGCAAGTTGTTACACTGTAATGATACAGTATGCCTATTGTGAATTTGTTTGGTCTCGTAATACAAAGCATATTCTTCTTTTCCTACAATGATTTCTAGCCGTTTTTGTGCTTCAAACACAGTTAACCAAGTTTTCTCCTCTGGACGTAATAAAAAGGCCCCAAGAAATATGAAAAGCCTTGTGGAATAGGGTTGTGATGGTAAATGGTAAAGACACCGACCTTAACAGGTAGGACGAACTGCCCATGATGACCAGAACCGAAACGTTTAGCCCTATAATTATTTGCTGAATTCGAAATGGTCATTCTATCTATCTGTGTGGTCATCCTGGATCCGCCCTTGCTGCCCAAGTTCGCCAAATATGACTGACTTCCGGATGCCATGTACCTGAAAATGCCTCGATCAACGACTTCAAAGTTGGTTACAATTATTTCGTCCAGGGTCACATTAGGTCTTGTCCCAGGTGTACCTATTTTACAAAAAAGAGAGGAAATTTTATATAAAAATCCTTTAAAATTATTCTAGTCAGCCATGATTCATGAGAGCTAACAGCACAAGTTTTTTATAGATCTTTTGAAACATGAAAAAGCAAATCAGAAAAAGCACCGATTTCTTTGATGGGATTTGATTATCATATATTTGATTATCATATAAAAGTGAATATGTTGCCGTAATGCTTCAGAAACAGACAATCCAGCCCCCATGTAACTATTAATGGCTATTGCTGGCTAAACCACATGTTAACCATATGGCATCATGTAAATGTTTATAAAATGTGTATCAATACTGGTTAAGCTATGGTTAGAAAAATAATTTGCAGAAGTAATTGCACCCTGTTTTATTCCAATAGGGAAACGTTTTCAAATAAACAAGTACATTTCCAACTGTGTAATTGGAAACAATATAAAGCTGTAACATTAATCTTTTACTGAGTCATTGGAGGCTTTCCACATCTTGTAAATTTATTAGTGGCTCTTGGAGCAAAAACATTCCATTGGAAGGGCAACTTTGGGTGCTTTACCGTATGGGTTCTAGACGTATTTTCTTTTTCATAACATTTGGCTTGACCTTTATTGCATGTAATAGTGTCACTAATGACGGTGCATAGACAATGTGACCAAATAGTAAAGAAAACTGGCAATGTGTACGTGTATACCTATTTTGGCTTCCATAAATGTAATTTTGTAAATAAAAGTAATATTTATAATAAATCTATATTTTTCTTCAATGAATTTTTGGGCATGAATATTGCTTTAGGTATGTACTATATGTTACTGTTGATTTTACTAAATAAAAATGTATTAAGGAGCATAATCAAATTTTTACTGGAAACAAGTTTTGGACCAAAATATCACCTTCATCAATAATATGTATTAAATGACATTGTTACTAGTTTTTTTTTATTTCTATGTAGATTTAGCTGAAAGTAAGAGGAAACATGTAGCATGTTTTTGTGATAATATGGTATCTTGACAAAGACTCCAACATATTTAACTTTGGAATTCAATTTTACTCTTTTCGCAAATCTTACCTAAAAATATGCACATTTTAATGATTAATTCAATAATAAAAAAAAAAACATTCACAATAATTTCCCCAAATACTTTTTCTGGTATGAATGTAATGCCTTAAGTGTCTCGGAGCAAATTCAATTGGCAGATTTTGAAAATATATAAAACTAAGGTTTTGGGACACATGAAAATGGGGACATGTTTGGTGTCATAGTGGGAATAAGTCAATGTGCCTTTTTGTAATCAAGTTTTGATTATTTAAGATACTAATTGCATTTTCATAGCTTGTATATGGTCCATTATCACCATGCAGAATTAAAAGAAAATTCATGCCTGGGCAGATTTGAGAAATCCCCTTTCAAAGATAATTTACTTTCATACGATTTTTTCAGATATTCAATAATTTTTATTATAACTTGTGCCCTTATTCAAAATTCCAAGATTGACTTTTGAGAAAATGATATAAAAGAAAAATAAAAGATAAAAGATACCATATCATCAAAGTTAGAACATTGTGCGTGAAGTCATTGTCGTGCAACTGTAGATGTAACAACTTGCCCCGTGTAATAGATAGACCCGGTCTCCCCTACTAACATATTCATACATGAAAACATGGAAATCGGCATAGCATCAACGAAATTGTAAAATAATATAAAAAAATCCTTGTGAGCTGCCGTAACCATTTCCTAAACAAGACATGGTTTCGGTGTTCCTAGTAGGAATATATTTCGATAACATTGAGGAAGAAGAAGAAGAAATTGCTGATGATCATATTCCAAAAATATTTTCTATGTTGTAATATTCACATTTCTTCTTATGGTTTCAGTTTTTTTGTTGTCTCCAACTCTTTTTAAATTTAGATAGTCTAAACTTGGGTCGTTGGGGAAAAGGTTAAAAACCAATCCATTTTAACGGCGAACCACTTAAATTGTACAAATACGGAGATACGTGAAAATCAACGGAAAATACCAAATACGTAAAATTTTGTGATAAAGTTATTCTAAATTATGAGTTATTTTAAAAGCGTCTAGGAGTACTCTCCGAATAAAGCATTAAAACAATAGGACATTAACTGTGTCACGTCAAGTGTACATTTTACGGTCTTACTACGTACATAGGCATGATCTAAGTAAGATAATACATAGGTGATGTACAAAGATACATTTGTATGGTTTGATCCGTTTCCTATTGGTGGCAAAGCACAATGTATGTCTTTTAACATGTTTTACTCCACGGCGGAGCTTTTTATTCCACTCTCCACGGCGGAGCAATTTGTCAAACTGCTTAAATTTCACGGTTTCAAACAGATTTCTGATGGTTATGGTCAGGCGGACCGCAGTTAGGCCCGTTCTGATAACAAACAGCATGCTTTCGTACTAGGACAATGGTAGTTTAGCTCGTTTTCTTCAAAAACATGGTAAATTTCTCCACGGTGGTGCCATCAGAAAACGCGTTTTCCAAATTTCGTTCTTCAATAACTTTTTTATTACTGTGTTCAGGGACGTGACATTAACATCCGATGATTGCTTTCGTTAAGGCGGGGGCACTCCACGTTAGTTTTTCAAAATCGGTCGTGAATTGGCGGAAATATTTGATAAACACTTACCCGAGTCGAGGAATTTTTCAACAAAATTCCCCACGGCGGAGCCGAAATTACCCATAATGCAGTTCGAACGTTGTACACCCTGTTAGTTAAAAAAAAAAAAAAAAAAAAAAAAAAAAAAAAAAAAAAAAACACACACACAAAAACACGGAAACGTGGTTCTCCAGACATTGGAGGAAATTACACTAAGCAAAGCAAAGCAAAGCAAAGCAACAAAACCATGGGCCTTCTCCGGGTGAAAATGTCTGCTGGATCCGATTTGCTTGGTGTGGTAGCCTAGCGGAGATCGGGGTTATATGAGCCACGAGTTGAATGAACCACTTCAATTTTCTCTCTAATTCTTTTAAGAATGAGAAGACAAAACGATGTCTTATCTAGAATAAGGTCGTAAGTGACACGGTAGGCCTACTTTCGACCTTTTATGATGCATAACCTACAATTTTGGAAAGGGGCAGGCCCTACGTCATATGGTGCAAATTTCCATAGACAATTGAACTTGCCATGCTGACCAATGTGGCTATAGAAAAAGGTCGTTTGTTCTTTTTTCCTTTAGAAATAAAACTTTTTTTTTCAGTTTTCTCAAAACTCTATGTTTTTTCACTTTCGTCCTTCTTCTTCTAAGGCATCGAAAACATTGACATGTGAAATTTTACTTGGTCGTCAATAACCCTTTTTTATCAGCTTATCATTAAAAGATCTAAATCTATACCACATTGAACCAACTGAGTTTTTGGCGATTTTCTGAAATAGTTTGGTCCCGTGATTCCCTGCCGAAAACAGTACTCTGAATACTTTGAGTCATCAAACGCCCACGTCATGTCAAGCGTTTTTCACCCACCCCAAATAATCAAAATGGTGGACAAGTTTCACAGTTGACAAGAATTTTATCTCAGGTTTGCCGATTTTAACATTATTTCCTCGCGTTTATAAGTATTTCGAGCCATTGTTGTTGTTGTTGTTGATCTATATTCCCCCGTTGACTTTTCGAGGCACCACCAGGTTTCTCCCGATGTAGAATTTGGTTTGGTTAGTTCGTGATTTTTTCCTTCCTCGGCTTACACAGTACTATCACTAATAATAATGATTACATCTTAAACTGATACAGCCAATTGTCAATCGTTTTTTCATTATTGTTTTGGTATTTGACTTAGTAATCCGAGTCTTCTCTGATGTAAATTTACGCTCTTTGATTTTTTTATTTTTCGCTATTTATCCCTGTTTCTCATCGATTCGTGCTTTCTCATTGGATTCGTGCTCTCTTTTAAATTCCAAATATCTATTGCGCACGCCATAGTGGTGGGCCGATGATCGACTATAGTCGAAAGTCAGTTGGTTTAGGCTTCCGATTGCGATAATCGATTGGAAAATACCGCAATCGATTGTAGTCGGTACCGGAACTCGCTCCGTTCCGGACTTTAGATACCGGCTTTTAGCGTCGCGTCCGGACTTTATACGTAATTGTTTCCGAGCCTGTGTAACCGAGTTCGATATTTTTGGCTTTCAGAGAATGAAAGCCGTCTGCTCAACGATTCCGTTTACCAAAACCAAACCGCTCCTGTCATTTGCACATGGTTTATTCTATGAAGGCTACAACAATTTGCGATGTGGACAGAATAATTTGTTTGTCAGACAGATTGAAAACATCTAGATCTAGCTGCGATATCGTAAAGCCAATTAACCATGCAAACGGCATATCATTCGGTCTAAGTTTGCTTAGAACTTTGCAGCAAAACAAAAAAGATGCATTTCTTTGTTTAAAATTGTTAACACCAACATACCTTAATAAAAGTAAATCCCATTTTAAAAGACTTAGTCAGTGTCATGAAATCGGTAAAACAGTTTTTAAAATGCATTGAAAAAAGTGTTTGGTTCTTATTCTCCATGGGGGGTGATCTAATAACCATTTGTTTACAAAAAAGCCTGCGTGCAGACAAGTGCGTCATAAAGCATCTCCACTTTGATTGGTTGAAAACCAGACAGAGTTTTTCTATTCTCCCAAAGGCGCGTGCGAAAACAAGACAGCGATTTTCTATTCTCCCAAAGGCGCGTGCAAAGGCGTGTCCCTTCTAATGATAGCGTCGGTCACACTTAAAAATGTAAAAAAAACACTAACTCATGTAAGCTACACTTACGACATTAATCATGCACGCCGGAGAGCAGATCAATGGAACAAAATCACGAGACATGACGTAGTTATATTCAAAATCGTTTACACATAAATTCCCTTGTAAAGTAAAACACCGCATTTTTGAAGTCGGCGGCATTTATTTGATCTCGGAGAAGTGACGTCATATAAATTGTGAGTGACTAAAACACCGTATCGATGGTATCCAATTACGATGTTCTAAACCCCAAAACAGTGTGTATTTCGTGTTGACTCACTTTGAGTGGAATTTGCTTTCTGTTGCATTTGAAAAGTTTTTTTTCTTTTAAATCGCATGATGGATATAAAGCACAAGGTAGGCCTAAATATAAAACATGAGGTGAAACTTATGTCACAATCCGCATTAGACTACGAGTTTGAAGACCTTATTGTACATAGCCCAAAATGTTTTGTGAAAAAAATGATTCACTTTCATTTCTTTTCACTTTAATCTTTCGAGTCAGATTTCTTAAACGGAACTAATCTGTTTATCTTAGCCTGTGAGTGGGTGAAATCACCGTTTTCTGTAATGGGTTTCGAAGTTTTAAGAATTATCATGCATTTCCATCGTATTTTCGGTTCCATACCTATTTTTATGGACTATGCATGCTGAAAAAACGGCGATTAGATAATTGACCAGTTGAAAGCAAATTCGTCTTTTTTCTATAGCAAAGAACAACTGACAAATTATTATCTAGACATACGAGTATTTTATTAATTTTGTCATATTTTTTATTGATATGATGAAATTACATAGATGATTGCTGTTGTTTGTTTTTGTGTTCATAAATCGATTAAATGACTTGG
This sequence comes from Fragum sueziense, assembly GCA_963680895.1. Classification (NCBI taxonomy): domain Eukaryota; kingdom Metazoa; phylum Mollusca; class Bivalvia; order Cardiida; family Cardiidae; genus Fragum; species Fragum sueziense. Next base: position 35,599,986 of record OY804609.1, on the reverse strand, counting down.
TCGTCGTCCCAGTAATGACCAAATCGAACACATCTTTCTACTTTCACTTTACTGATCAAGCAGTGTTACACATTCTAGATTAATCCTCATAAAAAGTCTATAATTTAAGTAAGTAATACACCTTTTACAGACCCTCTTGTGAGAAATGATAGTATCGTGATAGTATCGTGATAGTATGTCACGATAGTGATAGTATCGTGATAGTGATTGTTCCGATAGCGATACTATCGCGATAGTTAAAATTGGCATCGATAGTCAGCCCTACCCATAACAGCTGATTACAAGAGGCCATTTTGTCCACGGTTCTTACAAAACATTACATCTAGTTGAAAAATCATGATTCAAGGACCACAATAAAGGGTATTAAATAAAACAAGGATTAAGGGGGAATGCTCCAGTTTCCTAAAAATTTTCCCAATAATAGAATTTATTTATATTTTGTATGTTGAAATTACATGATATTACCAGTTGAAAAATGAAATAAAAATGGATGGTCAGCGATCTTGTTTGAATTTTATAGGCATTCGTATCACATACCCCTACATCGAAAAAATGCACAATTTCTTGCACCTGTCCAAGGCCACTAAAATGCTAATAAAATACTGTATATTCATCGTTTAGTCCCGAAAACGGATTTAGAGTAACGCCTCACATTTAATAAGAACAGAAAACCCAAAATATGTGCTATTATGAACGCGTAAATGTATAAAACAGCATACTCACGTATTCGGTCTGCTCAACGAAGCTGGAGTGTTTTATGTCAAAATTTGCATATTTTTGGAGATATTTCAAGTTCTACATAATAGAATTTGATAAAACTCCCTCACTGTATTAAGTGACATGTGCTGGTAATAATTCAAAAAGAAAATGTATAGGTCAGCGCACTTATTAGTGATTTACAGCATTTTGTATCAGCTACACATCAATAAAATGACGCAAAACAGTGGTAACTGCATATATATTTACGACTGTCTTGCTCTAAATAACCGATTTCCATCATGAGGAAATCAGTTTCGCATAATAAATACACTTTAACTGTCGAAAATGGTAAATTGTAATGATGTGTAATATTATTGAAAATATAGTAGCGAAACATATTGGTACGAAACATTTAATTTACTACAGTAATGACCGAGTGTTCCGAAAAACTGGAGCATTCCCCCTTAAAAGGTAATGTATTTTCTTTAATTTATAAAGAACAGAACAATTCATGTACAGTTTTGTATGACACGGAAAAACAACCATTGTAACAAGACTAACATCCATTAATATGGGAAAGAAACTGTTAAACTGATAAATCGATTGTATAATCGATAGCTAGTTGGTTTGCCCTTCCGATTATAAACCGATAATCGATTGTGATTTTAAACCGATTGCCCAACACTAGCACGCCATAAAATTCCGCTCGAAACTTCATAGAGTGTTTCTTTGATGCATTGTTTGTTAAATATTCAGAAAATCGCATTTAAATTCATTTGGTACGGACTACCAGTCTACCATCGGCGATGAAAAGATAGAAAAAATCCAGCGAGTTAAATTTTTTAGTAGACGAATTTTCGGATCGATCTCGGCCTACTTGTCAAGGGCAAAATTAACTTATCCCGATCACTAACCGACCATTTCATCATAAAATCATCTTAATCATTATTTCTTTCATTGTAATAAGAATAATTTTCTTCGAAATCTGACGAATAACCAGCGAATTCTTGATCGGAAGATTTGTTTTGGAAGATCGCTGACAGGAAGTCCTCCATTTTGAATGACGCTTACAGTATGATGGTTAATTAGGTCAAACTTTTTTGACAGATAACCAATGAAAATTAATTAACAAACTATCAAAACAAGGTTTTATGGATTGCATTGTGATTACTAAAAGCTTTCCCAATAGTAAGAATACGATTGGTTGAAGTTTTATGACGCGTGGATTGATTGAAATGGGAAACCCCAAAACCCGGAGAAATCCGGGATCCGTTTACAATAATCGGCGTCGTAGCACCCATTGTAAATTGGCAAAATATCAGTTTCGCGTATTCATTATTTATTTCTGTTTATAAATAACATTAAGAAGTCTAATAATTGTAAACTGCAAGAAAATGAGAGAAACTTTTCATCGAGAGTCCAAAAATTCGCCAACCAATTAGAAGCACGAATCTAATGAGAAAGCTTCCAGACTATGTAGAGTCTAATCCCAATGACCTTTCGGGCATGAACATTTTGCGAATTCGTTGTTTTTGTTTATTTTTGCGTGTTTCCCCATTAAATTCGATAGTTCTATGAAATGATTTCAAAAAAAATATTTTGATTACTCCAGTAAGTAATGCGCATGCGCCGAAATTATTAATAACATGCACAAATCACGGAGAAAACAGGATACATCAGAGAGCGTTGCTCTTTGAAAAAATCAAGAAGTTCTCAACAAATTGTTGCGCATCGTTCACCGTCCGATCTTAAACGCTATCATTAAAACCCCTGATGATATCGATCATTGAACCATTTATTGTCATACATGTTGAAAAATTTACGACCAAAAAGTATTTCTAAAAGGTTTATAGGCAATGTTTTGCAACAACCCTCACCTGAGCAGCCTTTGTTTACCTTGACCTTCCATTCAAAACCAAAGGTTATACTCTTCCAGCAGGCCGATTTGAAATGAAATTTTTGGTCAGGTATGACGAAAAATGATTTATTGATCTATACCCTACAGTGTTTTACCGAGTGATTCGATATGATACACAAAAACAAAGCTTCACTACTTGTAACGTTACGGAATTTTCCGCTGTTTTCAAAGAGCAACGCTCTCTGATGTAAATAGCGAAAAATCAAAATATCAAAGAGCGTATTTACATCAGAGAAGACTCGGATTATTGACTTAGGACCACCTGCAAAGATTTGTGTAAACTGTCAGATTTATTTTGGGCCGATTTCACTGGGTTTTAATACCGTCTAGTTATTTGATCTTTTTTACGGTGATCAAATAATTATTTCATGAATTTCAGTATCAAAACAACAACAAACAAACAAAATAATCATGAAATAAAAAAAACAACAACAAAATAAACAAACAACTGGGGGCCTAGCGGATCCAGGATTTCTGTGTGTGTGTGTGTGGGGGGGGAATTTTCCTATTATTATACAATTTTGACTGAATTTCTGCATGAAAATTAAATAATCATGTTCCAGAGGGGTTGATTGTTTGAAAACTCCGAACCCCTTTTGGATCGGTCTCCTTTGGATCCGCCATAATCCAAGTTTTCTCTGACAATTCGCTCTTTGATATGTTGATGCAATTTCTTCTTTTCCCATGATATTTATATTGAATCGGTCGGCACAATCCCTTCAGCCAATCAAAAACGTCGTCAGTCATAAACTGCGGACCTGCACTCATTCAGTGGAGGTGAAAGCTTCAGTCTTTTTCGTTAAAGCATTACCAACTTTCAGCATTAATATCTCGACGACTACGCCTGATTATTAAAAATGTGTTGGTAGTTAGAAAGGTTAAATCACATTCTTTAAAGAAAGAGTTTAGTTTGTGAATTTTATCGATGGATTTTTGAAATATTCTTCCTCAAAAATGGTATCTCGTAACAATAAAGACCGAGGAAGTACCCTCGATGAAAAAATGAAAGTGAGGCTATGATGTTATGTCTACTGATTATATAACTAATTATTACATTTACAGTTAGAAAAATGCATAATGTATCAGATATTTACATGAAATGCACAAAAATCCCTCTATTTGGTGACAATTCTGAAGAAATTAAGCTGTGAGGTACTTTTGAAGCTGTAGTTGCATTACACTGTTTTACATGGAGCTGTAGTGGGGCCGATACAGTTTATTGAGCTGGGGAGAACACTGGATGTAAAATAAATGAGTTCAAAGGAACTTCTGAAGAAGAAGCACTGGGGCAATGAAATTAGTGGAAAAGACTACGTTTAATGAGACTTGGAAACTTATTTTATTGACATCAAAAAGTTTGATGAAAATTGACAGATATGTTGCCTAAAGTTTGAAAATTAATAACCCCCTTCTTATCTGCAGCTCTGTAAAAATGAATATTTATTTCAGATCAGGAGTACTATTACAATGTCGGGTAATGATGGCAACATCCCCATGTTGAAGCGGTCACCAGGAGCCAAGAAGAAGCCATTTAGACACAGTGACTCTGACTCAGATACTGTAAGTATATGTGACCCGTCACGCTAAAAGGGACCTTATCCGAATTCTAAAAATCAAAATTTTGACAAACTTGTCAGACCCAGCACAGGTCAACCAGATCCCGTATTCGAAAAATGAACACATGGTAAGATAGGGACAACATTCCAGATTTAGAAAATTACATAAAAGTGAAAAGTGTCGGCCCTAGTCTGGCTGCGCGGACTGCGCAGACTGACTAGGGTCGATATTTTTCACAAACCTGATAAGGTCCCTTTTAGCGCGACAGGTCAATTATAAGTATTTTAATGCACTTGTGGCATGCATCAGGCTGGCACTTTGAAATTAATTTTCCCCATGTTAAAGCGGTCACCAGGAGCCAAGAAGAAGCCATTTAGACACAGTGACTCTGAATCAGATACTGTAAGTATATAAGTATTTTAACACATTTCCAAACGACAAAATTTTGGACTTGTCCAAATTCAAAGATGCTGCAGACGACAATATGAATTGAATAAAATTTCGCATTCTTTGATCTTACTGTGTAGAAAAAATTGTGGGAAATGAAGAAATTGCTTGTTACAAGCGATTTCTTCATTTTCCACAATGTTTTTCAGAGACATTATTTTGTAGGGAGTCAAAAAGAGTCATTGTGTTGTAATGGGTCAACCCTTTCCCAAACAAGACCTGGTTTTGACGTCCCTAATAGGAAAGACTTGGGAAAACATTGAAACAAAAGAAGAAACTGCTGATAACCAGCAGTTTCTCCTTTTTTCTCAATATTTTCTATGCCATATTTTACACAAATTCAATCTTTAATAATGTCTATTTTGTCATTTGTGACAGTTTTTGAAGTGGATCACCCTAAAGTTATATTGTTTGGGAAAGGGTTAATGCACTTGTGGCATGCATCAGGCTGATACCGTATAGCACTTTATTTCTGCGGGGTCCAAATTCTGCGGTTTTTCCAGAAATCAGGCGGGTTAAATTTCTGCGGAACATATTTCTGCGGTCTCTCATTTTGCAAAATCAAAGATTTTATTTCTGCGCTATCAAATCAGTTTTAGTTAGTGTCGGACATAGTTTGAAAGACGATTTCTATTTACTCCGTTAGGGTAAAGGCGTTATGGGAAACAATGCCGTATACAGATAGGTGTGAAAAGAAAGATGTGTCAAACTGTTACCAATCAGTCAAACTTGTTGAATCATTCATTTATGGATAAACAAAAATGTCCTATCTACACCTTAATTAAAGCTATAGTTACATCATTTTTTGAATGAAAAAAAAAACCTTCATTTTTATGAAATTGCGCTTTGCATCAGAGGGTTACTGTTTAACTTGTCCTTGTACTGACTAAAATTGAAAACAACCTGAACATTCAGGGTTAAAATTCTGCGGATTTTATTTCTGCGGTGCCGATGAGGACCGCAGAAATAGCAGAAATAAAGTCCCCGCAGAAATAAAGCGCTATACGGTACTTTGAAATTAAATTTCAGCTTCACTGGTGGTAAAGACAACAGGCTATTAAATTGTGATGGCAGGAGTTTTAGAGTCATTTTGAGAAAAGGAGTCCTGTCAAATTGGGAATATTTTAATGCTCAAAATAGCTTATTTTCTTGCAAGTAAGCAAAACACTCATTGGAAGCTGTAGTGGCAAATTGCATAGATAGATCAAATGCTGTTCTTGAATGGGAAAGGGTCAAGAAGTACTTGAAAGTACTTGGAGTCTTTGATCCTGTAGTTTAGTAGTTGACATGCATGTATTTTAGCGCGACTTTTCAAAGAAAATGAGAGCTTATACTGTCACCCGGGCATCGGTGTTGGCGTTGCAACAAAGGTTAAAGTTTTTTCAAACATCAATAACTTCCATACTATCAAAGGGATTCAACCCAAACTTGGAATACTTATTCACCATCACACCCTCTACCTTACTACCAGGGCCCATGACCCTGGCTCCACCATATTTGGAGTTATGCCCCCTTTATACTAAGCAACTTAGAAAGTCGAGAGCGCTGTCTTCGGACAGCTCTTGTTTTCTCAGGACTCATTGAAAAATATTCAGTGAGTCCCAGAATGCTAACATTGTCAATGTGTAATCGACATTGTCTTTCAAAGACTCATATGTTTCAATATTGGACTCATTGTTTTGGGAACAAGTGAGTCCCAGGACTCTTCCGCATAAAATTGTAACAAAATCACTGCACTTGTGGCATGCATCAGGCTGATACTTTGAAATTGAATTTCAGCTTCACTGGTGGTAAAGCCAGCAGGCTATTAAATTGTGATGGCAGGGGTTTTAGAGTCATTTTGGGAAAAGGAGTCCGGTCAAATTGGGAATATTTTAATGCTTAAAATAGCTCATTTTCTTGCAAAAAAGTAAGCAAAACACTCATTTGCAGCTGTAATAGCAAATTGCATAAATAAATCGAATGCTGTTTTTAAATGGGAAAGGGACAAGAGGTACTTGAAAGTACTTAGAGTCTTTGATCCTGTAGTTTAGTAGTTGACATGCATGTATTTTTGTTGTAACTTGTGTCCAATAAGATTTGATTCAGTGTAAAACTTTCCCAAACAGCAAATATTTGGATTGTTCCGATTTGAAAATTGCTTTAGATTACAACATGGATGTGAATAAAGTTCTTAACAGCTACAGTTGAGAACATCATGAAATTGACATTCTGAGTGGAATGGGAATGTTTTATGAGCGAATGAATGGATGAATGGAATGAGCATTCGGAATGATTTTGTGTATCTAAAAAATCTATAACACGCCCACGATAACCGTTCAACCAAGTAAACGTGGTCTTTAAATAGTAACAGCCTGATATTGGAAATTTACCAATATCATGGTTATGAAGATTTATCGATAAAACGCCCACGATAATATTTCGGCCAATGAAATGCCTTCTTTTTTTAACAACCAATGAAACCAGTGAACGTTTATTGAGCGGTGTGAATGTTTTATGAGCGTTTTGAGTGTTTTTGTGATCGGAATGAATGAACGCTGGAGTGGAATGATTTTGCGCGGAATGGAATGGTATAAATGTCAATTTCATGATGTTCTCAACTGTATTCAGCTATTTAAGTTACGTAGGGATGTCAACACCTGGCAGGCTTGTTTGGGGAAGGGTTAAGGTGAAACTTGAATACAAGCTATCATGCTAATCTCACAAAAATATGATATCATTAATAAGTTCTCATATGAACAGTGATTATTTGAAATGATTTGAAATAAGGCATTTGTTCCTTTAACCCATTCCATAACAAGACCTGGCCTCGGTTTCTCGAAAAAACTTAAGTACTTTCTCATGCTCAAATCTGAGCACCGTGCTCAAATTGCACGAAGTCCATGTGAACTTCAATCGAATACCCTTCAACGTTGGAGAGTATTCCTTTGAAGTTGAGCATGTTCTCGTGAGAATATACTTAAGTTTTTTCGAGAAACCGGGGCCTGGTTTTGACGTCCCTAATAGAAAAGGCTGGGAAAACATTGAGACAAAAGAAGAAACTGCTGATAAACAGCAGTTTCTCCTTTTGCCTCATTATTTTCTGTGCAAGATTTTATGCAAATCTTATTGTTATCAACATCTATTTTGTCATTTGTGGCATATTTTTAATTGGACCACCCTAAAATTTTGTCGTTTGGGAAAGGGTTAACTGGTTCATGCCACATGTTTTATACAGTTGGTACCACATCAGATTCTCAACCCTGAGGGCCCAAGCAAATCCTCGTCCGTAGCTAATGCCCTTTCTGACTCTAGTCTCCAGTTTATGGGTAGATAATCATAAACCTATATGGCAGAACAACTGGAGGCTCCGAAAGGAGTTTGTGGTAGTATGGGTGAGAGAAATGATGAAAATCCATGGTAAGGTGACGTAGATATTGTAAAAAGATGCAGGGTTCCTACTGACTTAGGTTTGATCCTTTTTGACACTAGTCTCCAGTTGTGGGTGGATAATCATAAACCTATATGGCAGAACAAGTGGAGGCTTCGAAAGGAGTTTGTGGTAGTATGGGTGAGAGAAATAGTGAAAATCCATGGTTAGGTGCTCCAGTACTGCGATATGACGTGACTTAGACATTGTAAAAAGATGCAGGGTTCCTACTGACTTAAGTTTGATCCTTTCTGACACTAGTCTCCCACTTATGGGTGGATAATTATAAACCTATTTTGGAGAACAGCTGTAGGTTAGGAAAGGAGTTTGTGAAAGTATTGGTGAGAGATACAACAGGAATCCATGGTTAGGTGCTCCAGCTCTGTGATTTGACTTAAACATGATCAAAAGAGGCATTGAACACCATTCAATTCAATAACCCTTTCCCAAACAAGATTAATTGACAAATGGTCAATAATTAGCACTCGAGGGATCAAATGTTTCTGTAGACTGAACTAATTAGTTTAGTAAGTCATAGAGTTTATGCCTCTAACAATTCTTTCCCAAACAGGACCCGCTTTTTACGACCATATCAGAATGTCTTTGGAAAACATTGAGAGAAAAGAAGAAATTGCTGATAATCAGCAATTTCTTCTTTTCCCTCAATATTTTGTAGACACTAACATTATATAATAATAATGTATACTTTTTACATCAATAATTGTTTTCAACTGTACACCTTTCAATTTGGACAAGTTGTAATATTTTGCTTCTTGGAAAAGGGATAAATTGGCGTAATTGGACCAATTGACCATATTTTATGACGGTGAACAATCACTGTAACTTAGTAATATGTGCAAGAATTGTACAAGATGATTCTGTCTTGTAATAATTAATTTTCAGAATCATCTATTTTGTTGTTTGTACACATGGAATTTTCTATTATCACATATACAACCTTTAAGGAATACTTTATGAAGGTAAAGGTTGATTTTACGACACAGCCTGTGACAGTGACTTTTTTGACGCCCCTCAAGAAAAAAGCTTATTGAAAGCATTGTGAGAAATGTTTTTGATGCAAAAACAACAACAAATGTATAAGTTTATGAAAATACGAGAACATGAAATTGTCATCTGCAACACTTTTGAATTAGGACAAATCTAAAACTTTGCTGTCTGATTAAAAATATTGTTTCCTCATGAATATTGGGGTTCTACATACAGGAATAACTGATTATGAATTGGTTAAGAAGGCTAAAGTAAACATTCAGAGGAGTGAAGATAGTGCTGATTACTAGCATTTTCTCCTTTTCTTTCAATGATTGGCAATTTATGTCTTGATCATAACTTTTCTTTGAGTCATAAACCATGATTCTTTCAAAATTGAAATTATGGTGAAATGTTTAGCGTCTCTGGCAGATTCTTTAGTTTATATTTACTTTGCAAAAAAAGTTAGTGAAAGCATTCTCCAAAAAGTGCTTGTTATCAAAGGAGTGTGTCAAAGGCGTATTTCAATTAATTATGGCGCTTGTTGATAAAGTTGTTCCATTGTCAAGTGTTCCAGGAAAAAGGAACTATATATAATAAAAATTAGAAATAATTTTCCTTTCCCAACTGACAAAGAGTTTAGGGTGGTCCAATTTGAAAGCTGCTTCAGTTGACAAAAATGATGTCAATAAAGATAGCGTACCAGTGTAACAGGGTAACGTGTCCCCCTGGGTAACGTATCCCCGGGGACACATTACCCAGGGGTAACGTGTCCCACCCCCTGGGTAACATGTCCCCCCCCCCCCCCCCCCCCCTTTGAAATTTTTTTTTTAATCGTAATGTGTATTTTCAATGCATATTTTGTTTCATAAGTATTAAATCTTTTAAAATAAGTTATTTTAAACATGAAATTTAAATATTTAATTTTTTTTTTATTCTTTCACATTTCCAAAGAAGGAAAATATCTAATTGCATTGTAATTTTTTATTAAATCACTTTCTCCAAATATTTTCCAACTATTATTATTACCATTATTAATATTTTGTGATAATACCAAAGGAAATTGCGCAGTAATAATGTGAAAAAATTTTAAGAGGAGAGAGGGGGGGGACACGTTACCCCTGGGTAACCTGTCCCCGGGGACACGTTACCCAGGCCTGGGTAACGTGTCCCCCCCTTTGATTTTTTTCCTTTTTAATTATAATGTATATTTTAATGCCTATTTAGTTTTATAATTATTGAATCTTTTAAAATAAGCTATTTTTAACAAAAAAATAAAAGAATTTAATTTTTTTCATTCTTTCACTTTTCAAATGAGAGGTGGGACAGGCTACCCAGGCCTGAGTAATGTGTACCCCCCTTGGATTTTTAGCTCACCTGAGCACGAAGTGCTCGAGGTGAGCTATTGTGATCGCTTTTTGTCCGTCGTCCGTCCGTCTGTCCGTCTGTCTGCTGTCCATCTGTCCATCTGTCCGTCTGTCCACAATTTGGTGTTTACACTCTAGCATCCACAAATATTAGTCAATCTTGACCAAACTTTGTCAAAACAAGTATGGTCATAAGTTCTCGGATGAGTTCGATTATGGGCTAGATCGGACCAGAAAGTGTGGAGTTATCTGCCCCTGAATGACGAAAAATGCTGTTTTTAACTTTGTTTACACTCTAGCATCTACAATTATTGCCCAATCAATACAAAACTTGGATATAATATTGGAGACTATAGGATCTTGGATGAGTTCGATTTTCAGTCAGATCAGATGAAAAAGTCAAAAGTTATGTGCCCTTGAATTTTTCAAAATTGCTGTTTTCGACCGTTTTCGACCTTGTTTACACTCTAGAATCTACAATTATTGACCAATCAAGACAAATCTTGAACACAATGATGGAGACCATAGGATCTCAGATGAGTTTAATTTTCAGTCTGATTAGACAAGAAAGTCGAGAGTTATGTGTCCTTGAATTTGACAAAATTGTCGTTTTTGACTGTTTTCGACCTTGTTTACACTCTAGAATCTACAATTATTGACCAATCAAGACAAATCTTGGACACAATATTTGAGACCATAAGATCTTGGATGAGTTTGATTTTCAGTGTGATCTGACAAAAAAGACTAGAGTTACGTGCCCTTGAATTTGATAAAATTGTCATTTTCGGCTGTTTTCGACATTGTTTATACTCTAGAATCTACATTTATTAATCAATCAAGACAAAACTTGGACACAATGTTGGAGATCATAAGATCTCGGATGAGTTGAATTTTCAATCTGATAAGACAAGAAAGTCGAGACTTATGTGCCCTTGAATTTGACAAAATTGTCGTTTTTGACTGTTTTCGACCTTGTTTACACTCTAGAATTTTCAATTATTGTCCAATCAAGACAAATCTTGGACACAATGTTTGAGACCATAAGATCTTGGATGAGTGTGATTTTCAGTGTGATCTGACCAGAAAGAAGAGAGTTAGGTGCCCTTGAATTTGACAAAATTGTCGTTTTTGACTGTTTTCGACCTTTTTTACACTCTAGAATCTACAATTATTGACCAGTCAAGACAAATCTTGGACACAATGTTTGAGACCATGAGATTGGATGAGTTCGATTTTCAGTGTGATCTGACAAAAAAGACAAGAGTTACGTGCCCTTGAATTTGATAAAATTGTCATTTTCGGCTGTTTTCGACATTGTTTACACTCTAGAATCTACATTTATCAATCAATCAAGACAAAACTTGGACACAATGTTAGAGATCATAAGATCTCAGATGACTAGAATTTTCAATCTGATAAGACAAGAAAGTCCAGACTTATGTGCCTTGAATTTGACAAATTGTCGTTTTTGACTGTTTTCGACCTTGTTTACACTCTAGAATTTTCAATTATTGTCCAATCAAGACAAATCTTGGACACAATGTTTGAGAGGATAAGATTTCGGATGAGTTTGATTTTTAGTATGATATGACCAGAAAGACGAGAGTTATGTGCCCTTGAATTTGATAAAATTGTCTTTTTCGGCTGTTTTCGACCTTGTTTACACTCTAGAATCTACAATTATCAATCAATCAAGACAAAACTTGGACACAATGTTTTGGACCATAATATGTCGGATGAGTTTGATTTTCAGTCTGATCCGATCAGAAAGTTGAGAGTTATATGCCCTTGAATTTTAACAAAATAGCTGTTTCTGGCTGTTTTTCGATCTTTTTTACACTCTAGAATCTTCAATTATTGACCAATCAAGACAAATCTTGGACACTATGTTGGAGACCATAATATCTTGGATGAGGTAGATTTTCAGTCTGATGTGATCAGAAAGTCGAGAATTGTGTGCCCTTGAATTTGAAAAATTACTGTCTTTGGCTGTTTTCGACCTTGTTTATACTCTAGAATCTGTGAATATTTATCAATCAAGAAAAACCTGGACACAATGTTTGGCACCATAAGATCTCAGATGAGTTTGATTTCACAAAGTTATTGACTGTAAGTTAGTTTTCAGTCTTACAGTCATAAATGTTTATTGAATTGAACAAAAGTGTTGCTCATATCATTTTGGTTCAGGTGAGCGATATAGGACCATCATGGTCCTCTTGTTTTCCTTTTTAATCATAATGTGTATTTTTATATCATTATTAATATTTTGTGATAACACCAAAGGAAATTGCGCAGAAATAATGTGAAAAATTTTAAGATGAGGGAGGGGGGGACACGTTACCCCTGGGTAACCTGTCCCCGGGGACACGTTACCCAGGCCTGGGTAACGTGTCCCCCCCTTTGATGTTTTTCCTTTTTAATTATAATGTGTATTTTTAATGCCTTTTTATTTTTCTAACTATTGAATCTTTTAAAATAAGCTATTTTTACCAAAAAATATATGAATTTAATTTTTTTCATTCTTTCACTTTCCAATGAGAGGTGGGACAGGCTAACCAGGCCTGAGTAACGTGTACCCCCCTTGGATTTTTTCCTTTTTATCATAATGTGTATTTTTAAATCATTATTAATATTTCGTGATAACACCAAAGGAAATTGTGCAGAAATAATGTGAAAAAATTTTAAGAGGGGGAGGGGGGACACGTTACCCCTGGGTAACC